>DWLS01001524.1:0-21386 GCA_018246255.1 Pachliopta kotzebuea | reverse complement strand
ACCGCGGGCCAGACGCCAGAAGGCGTCCTTGGATGGCTCGAGATCGCCGAGTAGGGAATCCCATCTATCGGACCGATTGCTGAGACTCAAAAACTATGTTTAATGTATAGGAATTTATTGTTAACACATACCTCGAATTACTTGTCACTTCCTCAATTGCTACCTTCAACTCTTCCGCCAGTTTATAGCTCAGGTTCACTTGTTTTCCGTAACCTTTTCTGACAGCTCTTGCTGCGGTCTCGAACTGGTCTATGAATACCGGGATTCCCACAATAGGCACACCAAAGTTTATAGCTTCAGTTGTAGACAACAGACCACAATGCGTAACGAAAAGCACGCAGTTTGGATGCGCTGGAAATATTAAAACAAAATGATTGTGTAATTTTGAGAAAAATAGTACTCTTATTACCTTGTCATATTTAAGTTTAATGATTAATTTAGAATTCAGTGTATAATAAATTCTTTCCTCTGAACTCAGGGGACATTTTTAACAACTAACATTATTTTTATTTAAGAAAGTAGACAAGAGAAACCCGTATCTCAGCAATGGTAAGAATTAAGAATTTTAAGTTTAAGTATCTCAGCAATGGTAAGAATTAAGAAGTTTAATTAAGTTTTTGTTTGTATTTAGTGAGACAAACTTACTTTAAAAGTACACGGTTAAAAAAAATATTCACCTAAAATACTTTGTTGTGGTGCCCATTTTACAGTATGTACGTTTTTAGGTACATTATTCAAATCGCTTTCGAACTTCCATATCACAGTTTGCTTCAATCCGCCAAACAATTTCAACAAGCCTTGTTTTATCTCAGGCGGGTAGTCTTCGCTCTTCAGGTTCGAACCCATGCTGAAGTAGATAACACCGTGTTTCGCTCCGTCCATGATCCTTTGTAAATTCTGAGTAAACAAGTTATTTTAGGAATTCTTTTAAAAATTAGTTATGTACAATTATTCTTGTGTTTGTTTGATACGGAAGTTTTTAAATGAGGCTTATGTTTAGTTATTTATTACTGTCGGCTGGCGATGATGATGATGACGGTTATGTTTAAAAAATATTGTCAAAGCAATGAAAGAGCCTTTGTTGCCATTGATACTCGACTGTTTATGTTATTGCCTAATCTAATTGAAATGTTTAAAAATCTTTATAAAAATCGTTACCTCAGGCAATGGCTTCACTTTTCTAACAATATGGTAACCCCCAATGATCCTGTAGTTTTGGGGCAATCTGGTCGGCTGTCCCAATATAGCGTGCGAGTTGCCAAGCATTAAGGATCCATTATATCTAACTTCCTCATAAGATGGAACGGCTTTACCTCTTTTAAACAGAATGGGTGTATAAATGTCGTAGTAAATTTTTGTAACATCTGTGTATGTCCAGCTGAAATTTTTATAATATTTATAAACAGCAGAATTTGTGTATACTGTTGAGCCTCCGGGCATTGTTTCAGAATGTGAAAATTAAAACAAAAGTATGACGCGCTGCAACTCACAATTCTCGGTAGAAACTACGTGATATCTGCAACCAAAGTTCTTCTACACGTTGCGAGAACGTAAATGGAAAAACGTTTGCAGACATACTATCCGGATTGTAAGCAGGATTCGGAGCCTCATCAATAGCTCTTAGGACCAGCCAATGGGGTTCCAATGAAGAAAACCAAATTAAAGGGCAGTCAAAAACTGTCGCAACCCTAAAACAGATAACATGAAGTTAAGTACTAAACCGGTCATTATTTTACGGCAAAAGGATTTATATTTTCTTTCTTCACTTTATGCTTTTTGACTTTCGGCATGAGTTACGATCAATTTTTTATGTTTGCTACTATTCATGTTATTGTGTTAAATGATGATCCGTAGGGAAGGTCAATAACAAGTCGTAGACTAACGCAACTAATAACATTGAGACAGAAGAAAAAAATGTTTGTTTTCCATTACTTACTACTACTAAATTTCAAATAAAAAGTACCAAATAATAACTCACCCAGCATACATTTCATTATACATCCATTCGGCGATAACGGCGTCGAATCGAAGGGACTGATCATTCAATATTTTCTGAACTTCCTCATTTTGTAATGTGACCAAACTTAATTTGTCAATTATAGGGAAAAAGTAATCATCCTGGGTCATGTCTGACAGTTTGTCCATTATTGAAGTAATATTCAATAAGCCCTCTGCGAAATAAAACTTATTTAATTATTAGTGCTTCAAATGGATACAATTACGGAGAGTGAGGACATCTCAAAACTTATGGACAATGAACAGACGACTGCCAAGCAAATAAGCGTTAAAGCACCAGCTTAATAAATATATAATAACAGACCAATAACATACCATTCTAAGTAAAGCTTTGTAGTTATGGTCAGGCTTATCACTTAACATCACATCTTGCTTGTCTCATCGCTTCATGAAATTAAAAAAGAATAGGTAAAGTTAAAGAGGAGGAGCAGTTAAATGTTGCCGATGGAAAAAACTGAGTGGGGATACATTCTGCGGCCAAGGATTAAAAAGTCAAGTGAAGTAAATTTTACCGGGGAACACATTTATGTTATCCTTTAGATGTATGACTTTGACTTTGGAACTAGATGACATCTTCGTCATAGCAGAGGCGTAGGTAACCTAAAATAAATCAAATATTTAATACTTCAATATCGTTTTTATAAATCTTTAATTATGTACACACTATTTGTTTGTTCTTGGCGTTCTAGGGTTTTGCCGATATTGTTATAAGAATTTCTTAAAAAAATTATTAGAGTGTATATACTTAGTATAAATAGTATGGGATCGTTAATGTTTGTAAGCAACAAACAAGTTAATCACATGTATATTTATATTATTCACCATTGTAGCTTACCGGCAGACAATGAAACCTACTACATAACAATTTTGAATACAAATTTGATTTGTTTAAATTTTCGAAAAGATTTTTCTTTAATTGAGATGTTTATGCAAACATAGTTTTGTATAAGTTGAATTGATGTATCCTTTTAAAAGACAAAATAATAAAATAGATACTTGGATCAGTAAAATTGATCTATATACATTGTATACAGAGAAAAAAATGTCTTCGAGGTTCAATTAACCTTGAATACTAAACAAATATTTTGGTCGAAATCCTATTAAATCATCTTAGACCTTTTATCCTTTGTTGCTGTCCAAACATCAAAGTAGTTATTATCTATAGTTACTAATAGAGCAATTGATATTTGTTCCATTTTAATATATGAAGCGAACTAGTAATTCTTGTTACGTAAAATGTTTAAAAGTATTGGTGTTATTCAACGCATAGATTACAGCTATACTATGTAGCTCAAGGTGTCTTAATTATAGCCAATCTTTGTACTCTAGAAGACTACAATTACTGACATATGTATAAGTTTGTATAAACATGCGCCGCCTGGACATACAAGATTCATGAAAAAATAATAGTACTTACATAAAGTTTCTAAATCTTCTTTTAAACATGTAAATATTTTTTTAACTACCATCATCTGAAAGTCTTTCTTGCGTTGTTGTTTTGTTAAATGAAAATAGGAAGCTTTCAAGGATAAAATTGGATGGTAATAAAAGTAGCAGCGGAATAGTGAATTGATTCTTTAGTATTATATATCTCCTGACAAAATATAAAATATTAATTTCTCACCTCATGGCCAGCATCCACTAGAATATTCACTAATGCATCTCCCAGTATTCTATGGCTGCCATTGGGCAATCCGGCCAAGTAAAAGATGTTGTAAGCAGTACATTTCTTTATCAGCGCGATTGTCAAAAAGAAATTTATGAGCCGCATATTTGTTTCCGGAGCTAAGGCAAACTTTACATAACAGCTTCTTATTTATTTAATAACATTAATTATTTATTCTAATGGGTTTTTTTTTACACGAAGTCAAACGCGCAAACGTCTCACTGTCTACTGAGAAACGAATAAACTATTTAACTACAAGTAATCTACACGCTTGATGTTCGTCGATTCATACGCTGGCCCCCGACTTCAGGGTCATATAAATATACGAGCACAGAATTTTTGACTGTCTCAAGAATCGGATATCAACAAATTTGCCGCCGACAACAAATTACATAATAAAGGCAAATTTATAGTGAAATCGAATCACAACTTTAGATAATAAACAAATTTATGACGATAAGGTTGACGCAAGGAAGTAACTAGTCTCGGTAAATCTCCGGCTTCTCAAAAATATGATATTGTTTAAAATCGTGATTAGTTATTACTTTAGGAACAAAGTTTCATGTTCCAAAACATCAATCGCTGTGGTTAAAGAGATTTAACTCTTCAAAAAATTATTACTAATTTTCTTCCTAAGTAACAACTTACGTAATAGGGGTCAAATGGACAAGTGCCATGTATAATTACTAAACAAAATCTTTAATTGATAACACTAAGTGTGATGAAGATGAAGATGTATTTGAATTATATAATGGCCTATTATAATTGATACTCTTTGTAGAGACGCGAAATTGTCGCTAACTGAAAATATTCAAACCCTTCTTTAAAACGGTACTTAATAGCAAATAATTTCTTAAGTTAATTTGCTGCTAGTTTCCACACAGGATGATTAATGACAATTAAATTTCCAAAAATGGAAATCTGGTCTTTTGCCCACAAGAAAAAAGTCAAGGCCACTCTAAAGAAGTGCGTGTTGATAGATGCCGCCTTAAGGTGATAAAAACAATCAGTTTGGTTTTGGTATTTGGTACTCATAATTATAGAAAAACTATAACACAACTAGTCAAAGTATAATACCGACGTGGAAAACCAAATGAAGAATTTTTGTTTATTTATAGGAACCATAGGTATCCAAAAAAAGTCCTGCGAATAATACAAAAACATATAATTTTTTAATAATTTCTATTGATATGCGATTTGTTTATACAAAACATTATTAATCCACTTTTTTCTTGTATCTATTGAGGATTATTTTGAGTAAACGGTTTACAATAATAAAAAAAGTAATTAGAAGAATAAAAATTATTGCCAAAAGATCTAAGTACATTTTCTGATAGAAGGGGATCATGAGAGCTGGAGAATGGAGGTATGTTGCGCCCTTTGTGCGTATCACATGTTCGACAGAATAAACGATTTCTTGCTGAGGTGTGATTGGACGGTCCTGATATATTCTAGATAGCTCCTGTGCTTTTTCACGATATCTGAAAAAAAGTGCAGCCAAAATATAAAACACGAAGTTATAATTACATCTAAGAGTCTATGAAAAAATAACAGGTAGTTAAATTTGGTCATAATCACTTCATCAATATTTACATAGGGTCATATAGAGAGAGTTCACTTAATTATTAGTTACTATCATATCACTCAAAGATCTACAATCTGTCAATAGATGGCGCTGTTATCAAAAAAAATTAATGTCATTCATTCAATGTTCACGAAACATACATAAACATTTAGTCCTAGATTAAAGACCGGATTTTAAACACAGTAAACTAGAACATATATACACTGGATAAATACCTGAAATTATAATATACACAGGATTGAGAAATAAGAACTATATTCAAAAATGTTGTCCTGGCTTGGAAGCTTAGTTATCTTAAGCGACTCCATTCAGAACTTTAATAATGTTCAACTGGTGCTTGATATTGTCACGAATTTTTGTCTTCTATTACTGAACTCAAAATATTAATTTCTTATTGCCTTTTATAAGATGACGAAATTACTGGTAATATTACTAATGGTATCTATCATCTAACGACATAATGTCATGAGCGCTGTTTTAGATTGATATTGAATTACGCATTTCGCTTCTTTTGAATTAATTGTATCTTATATTGAAAATTACTGAATATTTAACTTTGAATCTTACGTAATATATATGGATAGTACATTATTTTAATTTATTGTAACTGCCGTTTAGCTCGGTGGAGATGACTTTTGCAAAATTTACAAAATTCTCTTTGCTAACTGAGAGTTAATACCTATGTATAATCTTTTGGAATTTACTGTTATCAGGTACCTCGAATTGCTTGTGACTTCCTCAATTGCTACTTTCAGCTCTTCCACCAACGCATAGCCTAGGTTTACTTGCTTTCCGTAGCCTTTTCTCACCGCCCGCGCTGCAGTCACAAACTGGTCGACGAACACCGGAATTCCTACTATAGGAACTCCAAAGTTTATAGTTTCAGTTGTAGACAGCAGACCACAATGTGTAACGAATAGCACGCAGTTTGGGTGTGCTGAAAATAAAATAAATGAACAATATTGAAAGAAAATGTACTCTTATTACCTTATTACGTTTAGGTCCTATGATAATGTTTTGAGAATTTAGTTTACCCGATATTCATTCCTCTGCACTTATATGTTTACCAGAAAAATTTATTTTAATTTTAATCATGCAGACAAGAGAGTCTGGTCCTAACAGTGGTAACAACAACAATCCTGTTTAGTACATTTTGCTTCATTTCACGATACATATAACGAACACTTATTTTATTTGTTTTTCATCTAAAATATGTAAGTACGAAAGTATTTAGTTCACGAGAAACATAATCCTGTATAGTAATCTGGTTAAATGTATTTAAAAAGTGTTCACACGGGTTTTAAGGAAACTAAAAATAAATATTCACCTAAAATACTTTGTTGTGGTGCCCATTTCACAATGTGCACGTTTTTTGGTACATTATTCAAATCGGTTTCAAACTTCCATATAACAGTTTGCTTCAATCCGCCGAATAATTTCAACAAGCCTTGTTTTATCTCAAGCGGGTAGTCCGCACTTTTCAGAGTCGAACCCATGCTGAAGTAGATAACACCGTGTTTCGCTCCGTCCATGATTCGCTGTAAATTCTGAGTAAACAAGTTATTTTAAAAATTCTTTTCAAGATTAGTTATGTACAATCATTCTTGTGTTTGTTTGATAAGCAAGTCTTTAGATGAGGCTTATGTTTAGTTATTTATAACTGTCGGCTGGCGATGATGATGGTGACGGTTATGTTAAAAAATACTGTCAAAGCAATGAAAGGGCCTTTGTTGCCATTGATGCTAGACTGTTTATGTTATTGCCTAATCTAATTGAAATGTTTAAAAATCTTTATAAAAATCGTTACCTCAGGCAATGGCTTCACATTTCTAGCAATGTGGTAACCCCCAATGATCCTGTAGTTATGGGGCAATCTGGTCGGCTGTCCCAATACAGCATGCGAGTTGCCCAGCATTAAGGAGCCATTATATCTAACTTCCTCATAAGATGGAACGACTTTACCTCTTTTAGACAGAATGGGTGTATAAACGTCGTAGTAAATTTTCGTAACATCTGAATATGCCCAGCTGAAATTTTTATAGTATTAATAACCAGCTAAATTTATATGCACAGTATTAGACCTCCGTGCATATTTACGAAGGTAAAAATCAAGACTGACGCGCTGCAACTTACAATTCTCGATAGAAGCTACGAGATATCTGCAACCAGAGTTCTTCTACACGCTGCCAGAATGTAAAAGGACAAACGTTTGCAGACATACTATCCGGATTGTAAGCAGGATTCAGAGCCTCATCAATGGTTCTCAGGACCAGCCAATGGGGTTCCAGTGAAGAGAACCAAATTAAAGGACAGTCAAAGACTGTTGCAACCCTGAAACAAATAACATGAAGTTAAATACCGATCTATTTTTAGGCCAAAAGCGTTTATATTTTCTTTCTTCATTTTATGCTTTTTGACTTTCGGTACGGGTTATAATCAATTTTTTACGATTGCCATCAATTCATATTATTGTGTTGTGGACAGACACAACTAATAACAGAGAGAGAGAAGAAAAGATGATTTGTTTTTAATTACTGATTACATTTACTGATTTCATTTCATATAGAAAGTACCAAACAACAACTCACCCAGCATACAATTCATTATACATCCATTCGGCGATAACGGCGTCGAAACGGAGGGACTGATCATTTAATATTTTCTGGACTTCCTTATCTTGTAATGTGACCAAACTTAATTTGTCAATGATAGGAAAAAAGTAATCATCCTGACTCATGTCTGACAGTTTGTCCATTATTGAAGTAATGTTCAATAAGTCATCTGCCAAATAAAACCAATTTTATTATCAGTGATTCAAATGGATAGAGTTACGGAGAGTGAACACATCTCTAAACTTTTAAACTAAGAATTTCCCAGCAGCTGACAAGCGAGTAAAGTTGAATCACACAATTTTAATAAACATATAATAACTGGCTAAGTGTTTATCAGTAGTACATCCCATGCGCCTTCACAGTGTCTGGAAAATGGTTGGAAAACCAGACTTATTGTCTCAATGGCTACTATTAAAACGTTGTGCCGTTTTCACCATCTTAACTAAAGCTTGATTGTTGTGACCAGGCTTATCACTTAACATAAGATCTTGCTTGTCTCGTCGCTTCATGAAATTAAAAAAAGAATAAAAAAGTGGTAAAAGGGAACATATTGTACAGCATTCTGCAGCGAAGGATTAAGAATGTAGTGAAGTAACTTTTACCGGGGAACACATTCATGTTATCCTTTAAATGTACGACTTTGACTTTGGAACTAGATGACATCTTCGTCATACACGAGGCATAGGTAATCTGTAATGAATCAAACATTTAATACTACAATATAATTTTCACATTTCTTACAATATATGCGCGCTAACTTTTTGTTTGTTCTTGATTATTTCTGTTTTTGCTGTTATTATTACAGATATTTAATAAACAAAGATTTAATTAAAAACCTTGAAAATAGTATACATAAAATATATACTAATATAATATAATAATAATTTCAGTTAGTGACCGTTAATTTCCATCACCAAAAAACAAGTTAGTATAGTAATATTTTAGAGTGTTGTAGCTTATCTGCAGACAATGAATGTTGCTACATATAGTCTTTGAACAATCGGTTTTTAAAATAATTTTTATATTAAATATAATAAAAGCTTCATTAAATAACTTCAACCAATAATAGGGATTTACAACCAATATACCATATACAGAGAGAAAAGAGCCTGTGAAGTTCATTTAACCTTAAATTCGGAACAAATATTTAATCTAAATTCAATTAATCTCTTTAGGCCTTTTTTCTTTATTTCTCTACAGGCATTTTCGCTTTTCCTTGATATTATTGTTTGTAAGTTGACTCCGGAAGTCACTTTACAAACCATAGCTCCGTTCATCCCACATCAGCCCTATTTTAGTTGCCTAACTTATGACTAGGAGTTCCGCCTAATAGACTGTGTAGTACACAAACAGACGTTGCTTTCCGTTTTGACTTCACCCTTGTCTTTCTGTATGTAAAGTGAGGCTCCAAAGTTATCTTAGAGCTTACTGCAGTCGGTTTATATTTTCACTGCCTTCATATTGTGCTCTTCCACAAAGATTTAGTTTGTCAAACTTGTAAACACAAAGTACGTATGTGTAGTGGAGTGAGGAATCTTTGCAAATCACATCACCCGCTCCACCTCTCCAACGCTTAGCGGTGCCTGAGACAAATCTCGCAGAGTCTCATAAAAATCGAATAATATCTTTAATTCATATAAGTTCCTCTAATTATTTAATATAGAAAGCGGAGTTAAGTAAAGATTCTTGTTAAGTAAAAATCCAAAACTTTTCGGCTGTTGATGCAAAATTTTTTTATTATAACAAGTTATATTCAATGCACATATTTTATCTACACCACAGCTTGGCGCGTTTATGATGCCTATATATATGTTCCAACAGAAAACAATTCATTACAAGTATGATAATGTGCATAAATATGCGCCGTCTGGACAAGGTCCGAAGCGACAATTATACAAAACTCGTAAAAACAATGATACTTATGTAAAAATTCCACACCGACAGCTTTTGGTCATAAATAAACTTTAAACTTATAAATATTTTCTTTACTACTATCATCTGAAAGCCTTGCTTACTTTGTTGTTTTGTTGATTGAAAAAATCAAATTTCAGGTATGAAATTGGATAATAATGAAGGTAGAAGAAGAATCAAACAAAAATGAATTGTTTAGTATTGCATATACATATATTTATTAATTAATTTATTTAAAAACTTTATTTTAGTATATATTTACGATACGAGATACGAAATAAAATATTAACTCCTCACCTCATGGCCAGCGTCCACTAGAACGTTCACTAATGCATCACCTAGTATTCCATGACTACCGCTGGGCAATGGGGCCAAGTATAAGATGTTATAAGCAGTGCATTTCTTTATTAGAACGACTGCGAACAAAATTTTTATAACCCACATATTTATTTTAGGAGCTAGCAAAGGTCACGTTAAAAATATACTATCTATTTAATGATATTAAATATATTATTAAAGTTTTTTTGTAAATTAATTTAAGTGCACTGGAAAATTCACATGCACATGTCCTTCTGTGCACTGAGAAACAAATAAACTATTTAACCACAAATAACCCAAGCGCTTGTGTACGTAGACTGACACAAAACTCTAGAAACATAACTATATGAAGACAGAATTGTGATTGTCTGCAAGAACGTGATATAAACAAATTTGCTGGCAACAAAGTATTATATGATAATTAAACAAATTTATGTTGCCACGAACGAATCACAGCTTCAGATAGAAAAGAGATTTGTTAGGATAAGGTTGCTAGTCTCAGTAAAGCTTTCAGTTTTCTAAGAAGTTATATCCCTTATTTATAACAAAGTCAAATGGTGCACAAAATATAAGTTTTAAGTAACAACTTAGATAATGTAAATTCAATTACAGATCATTGTGATCAGCTATTAGTTTAGAAACAAAGTTGCGTGTGCAATAACATCAATCAATATACTTACTTAAATCGATTCAACTTTTGCAAAAAAATGTTTCTAATTTTTTTTTTTAACTAAGAATACACTTAATAGGGGTCAAAGCCCTTTACACCTATTCAAATCCTTAATTTATCACACCGTGTATGACTTTTGGGTTTATTTAGAAGATGCGCTATACCACATAAGTGCATACTATAAAACCTGATATTCTTCGTAGGGAAGTCAAATTTTTATTTATATAATAGATCTGAACAATTATTTTCATTACACAAGTTATTTATTAGCAATGTATCTTCTACGATTCTGCGGCGCTTAGTAAATGGCAGGATATGAATAACATCACCGACGTCAAATTTAGGTCTAAACTTTTATTTCTAGTAGAAGAAATGACTCTTCTTTTAATAAATTAACTGTTAATATATTATTATTTATTTGTGTGTATTTAATTTTTAATACATTTTATTGCATTATCACAAGTTTGCAAATATTTGAAAGTTCAATAGTTCAACTGATTTTATTAACGAAAATTAAACATATATAATACATCAATTTATATTTTAAAGTTATATTTCATTCTTTGTGTAAATAAATAATATGATTTTGTTGGACAAAATCTTCTCGTTATAAGCTAGGAGAACAATGTATATGGAACACTAAAAATCATTTTTTATTAATTTATAAAGAGTGGTCGTTTGTTAGCTGATGAAGAAGAACCAGCGACAAGTCCAAACAACTGAAGGATTATCTGAGACCTATATCTATCACTTATGTATAGATCTGCAAAGGTTTGGAAAATTAAATATAATGTATCTATAATTAGAGATTGCTGAATAAATGATTAGTTTTCTCAAACTTACGACCAAACTTCAGTTTTAAGAAGTCACCCGTGCATGATCATAACAGAAATGAATCTATATTTTGAGTTTCTAATATGTGCTGACAATCGCTTGAACTCTAGTCTCTTCTTTTGACTTAGACTTCCAATATTTTATCATCAGCTATCGGACAAATTTGTCACCAACAGGACTTAATAGCAACATTTATCTAAAGTTCATTTGCTACCGTTCACAAGATACGATGATAAGTGATTAAATCCCTAATTAAATTGATAATTATTTATGATGAAGATTTAATTATGATAAGATTTTAACAAACCTGAATAGCCCTCGATACATATTATTAATCTGCGGCAATGTAAGCAAAGTTAAGCGTAGTTTTGGAGCAAGCATAAACAATCTTAGACTTCGTTGTCAATTGATGTTAATTATTAGCCAATTATAAATAAAAAATCTGAACCAGAGATCTCTATTTGATCGAATTTTAGTATTGTCGTTCTAATTTGTTCGCAACGACAACATGGTATCGTTGACCCATCAACCAGTTCGTATTCGAAGTACGTGGAACTCCGCCACTTCTCGACTATTCGTGTATTTAGAGAACCTGTTATTCTAGATACCTTTTTTTATATCGAAGAAGATTACGAGCCGGCGTGCAGATAAAACGATAGTTTATCATATTAAATACAGTATTTAAATAATACTGTTCATTAAGAAAGGACGCATCTATCCAAAAACCTGTTATATAAAGTTTTTGACGAAAATCGGGATGAAAAGTATCGGTTATTGAAAATATTTGTGTTTTGTTGAAAAAATGCTTACTATTAAGTCATATTTTGTGATATATTTTTCTGTACTGTTATCATTATGTGAGGCTTATAAGATACTTGTAATCTCACCAATGCCGGCAAAAAGTCATTCCTATTTAGGCTATGGTTTGGCTAACCCCCTGGTTAATGCTGGACATGAGGTACATATTTTTATGTATACTATATTAATAAGTAGTAATCATAGCATACAAGACTCTTTTTATATGGTAAAAAATTTGACAAAAAATGGCTATAGAATGTTAAAATTATATATACACCGACATAAATAACTGTTTATACATGTATAAACTACTAAAAGTAAAAGAGTAATTTAATTATTTTATTAACTATAAAATGGGATTGGAAACCCTACTTAACTGAGAACAATTCTTTTTAGGTAACATTAGTAACTTCGAATATACTTTATGAACCAAAGGCGAATCTGACAGAAATTTATGTGGGCGATAAAATTGAAAACTCACTGGGTAAGTTGAAACATCTAGAGAACAATATACTCCACACTGATCAAATAATTTATCAGTTTATTTGCAGACGACAGGGTAAATGTTAAGAAGATAATGGATAAAGAGTTCGACGTCCTCAGTTTGCACTTCGTTGTTACTACATTAAGAGAAATAAGTATACTAACACTAGAACACGAGAATGTTCAAAAATTGATTAATGATCCAAATCAGAAATTCGACTTGATCATAGCTGAATGGATGTTCAACGAACTTTACGCAGCGTATGTAAAACAAAACGTAAATAATAAAAAACATAAACAGCTCATTTTAATGTTCCCTCTGCTAGATTTCGCCGGTTTCATATTAGAGATTTGCTACTTATGTGAAAAGGTCTTGAATCTCAGTAGTGGGAACAATAAGGCTTATAACACAAACAACAACAACAAGTTTTTATTTTATTTATCTGATTTCATTATTTTTGTCTGACTTCCACCTGAGATCCGAAATTATCTATTATCTTTCAAGCTTTGATCGCTTTGTCACTAAAGACCATCTTTGAGCTTTCGAAAAAAAAAATTATTGATTTCTAAATATTTACTGGATTGTTAATGTCATGTTATTTAATATATTCATGTGCGGTAAATGTATTAACAACTATTATTGCTAACATTGATTCCTTTTATATGATTACACCAGAGCTTGATCATGACCTACCAGGTGGTAGTAAGATTCAATGAAGTCTTTGATGATAATGAGCATTAGTCTAGAACAAGCTAAAGTTGTTCGTGTTGGCCAAATGAAGCTATTTTATTTGTAATTAAATTTGGATTTTAGACGAAAATTCCTTTTTAGTGACTTTACTATCGTTTCCTTTCAGTTTACATGCGAGTTTTGACTGTCACTTTATATGGTTCTCATCTTCTGAACCATTTTGGACGGTGTTGAAAATAATCGATGAGTCTCCAAATCCTTCTTATACTCAAGACATTCTGTCTTTCAACATGCCTCCATTGACTTTTATGCAACGAGCTCAGGAGTTATCTTACTTAGTCTTCGGTTTATTATATCAATATTTGTAAGTAAAACAGCTATTTTATAAATAATTCTACAAAAAATGTTAGTTCTTAAAAATTCTAGAACTTAATACCGATATTAAGATTTTTACTTTTAAATTATTAAATAAAGCTTTGTCATTTTTCAGTGTATCATCAAGAATCGAAAACGAAGATTATGAACGTATTTACAAACCAATTTTTTTGAGAAAAGGGAAGGATTTACCTTCATTTGAATCAATAAAAAGCAATGTATCAATTATGCTTGGAAATTCCCACGAGTCTCTAGGACAAACGATGCGTTTACCGCTAAACTATAAAGCTATTGCGGGATTTCATATCGATACTAATGTCAAACCTTTACCGCTGGTAAACTTCACAAAACAAACTACAATAATTTAACAATATAAATTTAATTTAATCTAATTTAATAATAAAACTGTATAAACAAGTTTGAAGAAGAGTAGACCTAGATTCGAAGGTATTGTGTTATAGAATAAGAAACCAAAAAGAATGAACCAAATATACCACTTTTCGATGACTAACAAAATATATGGTTTACCAATAGACCTTAGTAATCTAATAATCAAAAGCATAGTGCATTTAAAAGAAATTTTAAATAATAAGTAAGAAATTATAGTTTATACTAAAAAATAATATCATTGAGAACTTCTGTTTTAAGGATTTGAAAATGGTGATGGACAATGCCAGAGATGGTGTTATATACTTCAGCATGGGTTCCAATTTAAAAAGCAGAGAGCTACCAAACGAAATTAAAAAACAACTATTGGAAATGTTCGGCCAGCTCAAGCAAACTGTTATTTGGAAATTTGAAGATACTTTATCTAACCGACCCAAAAATGTACATATAGTAAAATGGGCACCACAACATAGTATTTTATGTAAGAGACTTTACTTTGTGGCATAAATTTGTATGATAAATAGCTCAATGAAAATATTAATAGTCAAGATTTAAAACTTTCGATTATATTATAGCTCATCCAAATTGTATACTCTTTATAACACACGGAGGATATCTGTCTTTGACAGAAACAATCCACTTCGGCGTTCCAGTTATTGGTATACCAGTATTTGGAGATCAGTATAGTAATATGATAAAAGCTATACATAAAGGCTACGCGAAGAAAGTTGACCTTTCTTACTCCATGGTTAACGACTTAAAAGTGGCTATTGAAGATATTCTCAATAATCCCAAGTAAGTACAATTAAATTATTGGCAACTATTGTAAATTGACGTTAGATTGTGTTCTTGGGAAATATATATATCATAGACCGAAATTGTAAAACAAGTATCCACTCGGTAGAAATAAACATTTTGAAAATAACTCATCTTAATTTTACTTTGCGGGAAATTGAGTTGACAAGTAATGAGTGGAATAATCTAATTAATTTTATAAATAGCCCTATCAAAGTTCCAAAAAAAAGCAAATCCGGTCTTTCTCTCGAAAGAAGAAAGTCAAGGCACCATTAACAAGTGTGTATTGATGGATCGAGGCCACATGTTTACGGAAACAATCGTTCTTGTAACTTGTGTTTCCTCGGGATGTTTTTTTTCAACGCAAGCCGCAGGTTTATAACGAACATGGTGTACATTAGATCAGTTAGCGTAGAGAAAATATGACATTCATTTCACTACCAAGTTTCTGTATTCCAGATACTCCCAAAGAGCGAAGGAGTTGTCATTTATTTACCACGACAGACTGGTATCACCCGGTGAGGAACTGGTGCATTGGGTTGAACATGTCATTCGTACTGGGGGCGCGTTACATCTTCGATCTCCAGCTCTAGATGTTGCCTGGTATGAAAAGGCATATCTAGATCTTATCGCTGTCATATTATTGGGATTTTTACTTTTGAAATACCTAATAAAAATGATTTTATTAACATTTATATCTAATAAAACCATAAATGAAAAGAAAATGAAGTAGATGTCATTTAAATGAAATTTGTAAAAAAATCAATATTATTTACGTAAACTATTTAAATATGATGGTCTGTAAATTGTTATTAAATTTCGCATTAATTGTAGTAAAAAGATAAAAATAATTATCAGCAGGCAATGTCAGTCTTATCTGGAGGTTATGCAGCATTAATGATTTGTTATTTGTAAACAATAAAGACAGATTTCTGAGATCCGCCTCGTTTAACCAAACCTTCACCATTTTATTTATTACGTTATTAATATACCAAACCTCTTCTTTCTCTCTCTCCTCCTCTTTTTTCAATTTTAGTTGTATAGACTATGTTATTATGTCAATAATCATAGTAATATAAGTTTTTTAGTAAAGAAAACAATTATTACTAAGCTTTCTCAAGTAGCCTTGATACCTTGCATGGAAAATTTGCAAGGTGGAAGATACATAGGTTCTACGTGAAATCAACACTCCTTATTATTTCGGATATATGGTCTATTATTTTGGCAATTAGCATTATTTGTTCATCGTGTTGATAACTTTGTTATCGGATATTAACATTATCCGCTACCTAAAATTACTTGTACGTGAGATAATACTCATTTATACTACTTTCATTTAATTGTTTCGATTAAGTGTACAAAACTGAGAAATACTTTTGTTTATTCGTACTTCATATCTTACAATTGATATCGGTTAATAGTTTCGTTCTTATTTGGTTCAAAAAGTATACTTTTTTAAATTGACTTCAGTGCCATCTGTTGTCAAAATAATCAACTTAAAATATATTTATTAACGATATATATATGTATATATTACGGCATTAGTTCAAAATATCCTCACGGAACATCTAGATGTCGTAAACTAAGATTTCTAACCATAGAAATTTTCTAATTACTATGCAGCACCCCATAGCGCCGGTCATCTAGAAACCTATGGTGTTAGGCCTCGATAACTCAGTAACACAACACTGGAACACAACAATAAAATAATTATTATAGTTAAAATTACTCACCATGACTACAATGAACTATTTGGTAGATAATCGTGATATTAAATAATCTAATATACATAATAGTGATTTAGTGTATAGTTACTATAAACCAGTCTTTCTCAAAGTGGGCAATAATGTCCCCTTGGAGGCGTTTGAAACCTAGAGAGAGGCGTTAAGAGGTCCAGAAAAAATGGGAGGTGTCGATGTGGGTTAGGAGGGCAATGTATAATTTGTAATTTCATTTACTTTATATAGTATTATAAATTTCATTAAAACCTGCTGCACTGTTTTCGAGTAAAATCGAACCTGATATCAACAAACTTATTAAATATTATGAAATTCATCCATCTCATTAGATTAGTATAAAAACTAAAACATATTATATATTTATATTGTTTCTTTTAATTTGATTAAAATCTATTATTGATATTATAAAGTTGGATTTCATTTGCTCTCACTGGTAAAAATTTCTAGTTCAGAATGTAAGTTTAAACATCAGAACCGACTAATATTACTAAATTGTTTAAAGTTATGAAATTGTGGTTTTTAAGTTTTAGAGATATATAAAGATGAGGACGCCGAAAAATAATTGATTTCCAAAGGGGGCAATAAAAGAAATAAGTTTGATAATAAACTAATGTTGTATGTATTAACTATTAAATCGTTACGAATTTTTATTATTTTGATCGTTTACATGTAATTAAGCTTAAATTTAAAAACCAAAGAGCTGCCTGATGAACTCAAAAATGGTCTATTAAAAATTTTCGGTGATCTCAAGCAAACCGTAATTTGGAAATTCGAAGACGATTTGCCAAAGCGGCCTAATAATGTCCACATCGTACAGTGGGCACCACAACATAGTGTTTTAAGGACAAACATTTAAATTAAAATTACACATACGTATAAGAAAATTAAAAAAACTAATAATTGACAGAAATTTTAAATTTTATCACAAATTTCATATCTAACAAATTATTTGCTGAAAAAATTACTCTCTTCAATAGATAGCTAAATAAATAGATACCGTGACTTTTGATTCATGTTTCAGATAACCGTAATGCCCAATCTTTACTTAAAAAAAAATTGACTTTTACTTCTGTAGTTATATTACAATTAAAAAACACGAAAGCAGACTATGTCTAGATCTAGGAACTTTTGACTCATCAAACAGGCTTATTTTCAATATGGTTTTAAGTAACATAGCAACTAAATCTTTTTTATTGAGTTACTTTTTTATTAATATTTAAAAATCCCATGTACGTTTTAGATAAAATAACTAATGAAACAATGACTTAAGACATAATTCATAATTTCTTTAAATCTGATTTCAAGACATCCAAATTATATACTTTTCGTTACTTTCTCTAACGGAAACGATCCACTTTTTTAAGGTACCTGTTATTGGAATGCCGGTGTTTGGTGATCAGTTCAGTAACATCGTCAGAGCAGTAAACAAAGGTTATGCGAAGAAAGTTGATTTACCTCACTCAATATAGAATCACTTAAGAACAGCTATAAATGTTGTCCTTAATAATCCCAAGCAAGTATGATTCAGTTAAAAAGCAACAACTGACTTAATTCTTTTTTGAGGCGATAGCTACTCTGTTTTGGGTTAATTGAATTGTACTTGAACATTCTAGACAATTTGTGCAAGAATTATTCCCGGCTTTTTCATTCTCAAGTCTTTTCTAGTTGGGTACGCCCTCAATATTTTCTTCTGCCGGCAAATAGTAATAGTACATAAATATTTTTGTACTCTTTATTAAGTTCGATGATGTTACTTGGGACGTAAAGTGTGATATCCCAATAAAAGAAGTTAATAGACTCTGCGCCTTATTTTCATTTGCACTGGTGCATTATAACTGTTTGAGCTCTCACTCCAAAAGCTTATACTTCAAATAATCATAAACCCAGTAATTAAACGTGGAATCTGCAGTACTGAGCACAGAGGTAAGAATCCTTATATCTAGACATAAAGACGTTAGTAAAGAATACGATTAGTAAGAAAAACAAAATTTAAAATCGTACCTCTCAAAAATGATGAACACAGTGAACTGTGTGTGACAAGCATATTACTAAGTGAACCATCACGATTTATCGTGATCTTGTTACCGTTATGCAAGGAAAGGTTGCATTTTTCGGACACCCGTAAGGAGGATTACTTTATGAGTCCCAAGGTTGATTCAGGTAAGCGAAATTTCCGGAAAATACACTCCTGATAGAGGGCATAGGAAATAGTTAGTCGTCATAAAAGAAAGCCCAGTTTTAAATAACATCAATTAAAAGGAATAACTGAAGATCAGAATAGTCCCCTCTCTGATGGTCAAATTTTGAAGAAGGAACCTCATGATGATGATGTTACCGTTTGTTCCATAGATACTCCAAAAGAGTCAAAGAATTGTCCGTGGTGTACTAGGATAGACTAGTATCACCTGGTGATGAGATGGTGCCCTGGGTGGAGCACGTCATACATACCAGAGGTGATTTACACCTCCGATCACCCGCTCCAAATGTAGCCTGGTACGTAAATATGTACCTGGATCTCGTTGTCGCTATATTTTTTTATATTGATCGTATTAAGATATTTATTAAAATTGGGCAAGTGTGACGATATGAGAGAAGATAAAATAAGATTGTAAACGTTTTCTTTTAACTGTATATTATACTAAATAATATAATTTTTTTTTCTTATTCTTCTTATCGGTATTGTGGAGTCAGCGACTGTATTTCGTCTTTCAAACCTTCCTTTGTTTCATACCGCATACGATTTACATATTTGTTCTCATTTCATGCATCCCCTTTCAGACTTCAGTTCCTGCTTTATAACATCTCATTTTCCATATATATATTATATACAACTTCTACTATATTTCTTTACTAATAACATACCTAGTTATTTTGTTTTGTTTTTCTTTATTTTATCCTGTATGACTTTTCTGTTATATTTTAAGAATATGCGGCGACTTCTGTCTTCACTCATCACAGATAATTCTGCGTTTGTATTCGACCTTCTCACTAACGGATGTAGAACAATCCAGTCGTTCATTTCTCTGATATCAATCTTCCAAAAGTGATGTAAGACTGTCTGAGAACAGTGTACAGGCTTCATATTTACTTGTTGTGTTTTATCAACAAACATTACGTCTCCGTTTACTATCAAGTACAATCGTATACAAACAGTACTTGACACAAATAAAAAAAAATATTACAACAGCCCTATGATCCCTCTGCAATGAACTCAGGGCCTTTGCTTATGAGGAGAACGTCAAACCCAAATATGCAGCATGTTAGCTAAGTGCGAGATTTTATAAAACAGTACTAAGTTTTTGGTATTTCACAGAATAAGACAGAATTTTCTAACAGAGAACTTATTACTATAAGAAATTCAACATCAATATATACGTTTGGAACATAAATAGAAAGGATTTCTATATCACTATCATCAACCAAAAAATGACCCTTTTTTGGACAGCCTTACCTACAAATCTCTAGATCGACCCGTATCCAGCGGTATACCGATGTACTTCATCATATCGTCTGGCTACCCTGTCTGTAGGAAGCCTTCTTTATCATAGCTTACATTAGCATGATAACGTACTTTTCCGCTAGCACTGTTTATCTTTATATTTATTAACCTTAAAATATCACTGTTTACTATTAACAATAAAGAGACAACAATTTTATCTAAAATGTCTTTAGCGATTTCATTATCGAAGTTACGTCATTTATCATTATTACTATCATCTGATAGACGTCTATCGCTGGACATTGGCCTGCGAGAGCATTTTTGCAGCATTAATCATATTAAAAAATTATGTCATCGCATCATTAAATTCATTACTAAGTTTTATTATTTGAACAAAAAACATAGTGTTTAGCTTTTATGTCTTTATTTACGTTTACTACAAACATAATGATATCCAGAACTGATTAAAGTATACAATTCACGGCCAAATGATTTCCTAATAAATGTAACGAGTGAAGGCAATTTATAATAAACGCCAGCCAAATACTGAACCTAAAATCTAATCTGCCTATTACGTAACACATATTTAAAATCAAATATCTTTTACGTCCGTACATAGGAAGTCACTACGTAACAGTAATTTGATATATTTGATCAAAGTTACACGCGATGTCGTGATATTGATACGTGATAAATAATTCTTAAAAAAATATATAAATGTTAAAGGTTTTATCAATTTGCAGTAAAAAATTTAAAAATATAATAAGTTTGTGAATAAGAATAAAAAAAAATGGTGAGTACATATGTGTATTTTGTTACTACATTGATATATTAATAAAAAATTAAGCTTTAGTCTGTTTATTTATTACTCATCACACAAAATTACAAGATAGACTACTATCTAGATACTTTTCAGAGCAGGAACTTTGTCTCATATAAAAATATCCTTTTGACTCCTTTACATATATTTTACGTAAAAGGTAGCTTTCTCTGCTAGTCAATCCTGAGAGACAGGAAATTTTAAAGGCCGTTCTAATTTAATTATACAAATATGTCTATATAAGTAT
>DWLS01001523.1:0-21400 GCA_018246255.1 Pachliopta kotzebuea | reverse complement strand
ATATCATTTGGTGACTGAAGATGATTCTTGAACATAAATAAATTGATACATAAAGCGTAGTTAACCTGAATTCAAAGCTACATTTAGTGACGTAAGTCTTAATGCTGTTAATCTGACTCAAGGTAAAATTATTTACACGAATTAGTATGACGAGTGTCATATAACAGAAAGCAACTTAACTAAATTTATATTTATTTATCACGAAATGCTGCCACGGATGAGGCATTCACTTGATTGTAAGTGATATTTTTGCCTTCTACTAATGTGGCTACTTAAAATTAACAATGCACCACATTAAGCCAGTCCCTTTAAGACCAGTCTTCAAGTCCCTTTAAATTAAGACTTCTGTTTTTGCGGTTATGTGGGGTCAAGGACTTTGGTTTGCTTTGTCATCTTTCATTCTTTTCCTTAATTTTCCTTATCTCTTATTAGATTATTTTTATTTTCATTTAGTCTTCTATCTTTCATACCGATGTTAAAACACAACCTACAGCGTCCTTCAACGTAGTATTATTTGTAAGTAGTTGTTGTGTTCACCACCATATCGTTTCATCATCATCAACTGCCTGTGGCAGTCCACTGCTGGAAGTCGGCTTCTCCCATGGAACTCCACTTATTCCGATCTTTGGCTATACGCATCCAGTTGCTGCTTTCCGACTTACGTAGATCGTCACTCCATCTGGTCAGAGTGCGTCCCGTGTTACGTTTGTCCATATCGGAAGTCTTACCTGAATATGGTGCCGTGTGGCAGAGTGATGTCGTATTTGCAGCCGCCCTCCTTGCAGTCGCGCTTGTTGTGGTGCAGAGCGAAGCCGCTGTGGCAGGCGCATTCGAACCCGCCGAGGGTGTTGCGGCACTCGTGCTGGCAGCCGCCGTTGTTCTCCGCGCACTCGTCTACATCCATGTAGTAAGTGGCGGCGAAGCCCGAGTGGTGCACCGACGTGTCCGACGTGAACTGTCACATCCAGCCGAGAAGAGACAGGTATTAATTAAAGTGTAACTACCGGATGAAGACAATGAACATTTTGATATTTGAAAGGTAATGTGACCGTGTATGTAATTTTTTCCATGATTCAAAACAGTAAAATATTGGTAGCTGATTAAATTTTTTTTAATGTTTATTAGATATTATTTATATGATAGTTTACATTGTTACTTTTTTTAATAAAATTAATAGTTATATTATATGTATGACAGGAGTTATGTTGTCATAAGAGAAAGGTTGACAATGAACAGAGGAAACACTTACTGATAAACTCAAATACAAATCTGTTACACTCGATGGCAGATCCATTAATCACATTTAGTTTATAAACTATTCATAAGGACCCATTGTATAATCTTATAAGAATCTTGTATTACCAAATAAAATCAGTTCTCTTTCACTTTTTATTAACTTAACATCATAGCTTGGGATAGTAGTCCCAAGCATGTAGTTTTTAAAAACCCCTTCTACTCGATGGCTCTGGCTAACTCAGGTTAGACTTTTTTTTTAATAATTGATGTGTTTTTGTTGTCTGCAATGGGATAACACTTGACATCAATTTCAAACTGTTAATCTCACTGAGATAGTAGATGATAAACTGTGAATTTTCGAGTTTTCATGTATTGACAGCCAGAACACAGTGATGTTGTATGAAAACAGATTTTCAATAGGAGGGTAGTAGCTAGCCAGCATTCGACAAAACCCTAAATTGGACACCTCTGAGTTAAGGTAAATGTTATAGCTACGGAAGCAGGTAAATAGAGTGAGGCACACCTGCACGCGCAGTACCGTGCCATCGGAGGTGACTGGTGGTGGCAAAGCGGAGCCGCAGAAGGCACCGTGACGTCTTAGCACGTCGTCGCCGAGCCGCGAGTGTACCGTCACACTATCGTACTCACACTCCTGAAAATATCAGAGCACCATTATAATTTAAAGCTTTATAAATTATCATTTTAGAATAAAATTTAGTTACATGCAATATTTTCGGAAAATGAAAAAAAATGAGGTAATATTTTCTCATATCTATATTGTATACCTGATGGTACATATTATTGGTGCCTTCGAGGTCGAAGTGTGTGAAGTTGAGTGTAATGCGGTGCTGAGGTGGCGCCACTATCTCCCACAAGCAGTTCTTGGACGGTGGGTACAGATCCGGGAATGAGGGTGAGGTGATGGTGCCGTTTGGTGCGTACAGAACACCGCCACAAGCGTCTGGAACAAACATAGACATAATGTAATATTTACATAAAAAACTTAAAAAGATATTCTCTGTGGTACTCGTGTTGGAGATCGTTCAGATCAGAAATACTGAGTTGTTGACGATAAACAGTAGTGTGTAGATATTGTTGTATTGATTCGAAAGGAGCAGTGGCTAATCATGAAATTTTTTAGCTCAAAGTGATAATGTTATAATAAGGCTTGGTGGTGGTGTATCGCTTACCACCAATTTCCATCCTTCATCTTGTTGAAGTATTATATATAAAAGGAGATGTCTTATGTGTAGAATATATTCATGTGTCTGAATATCTCTGTATGTATATGTAATTATATATTGTTTAATTAATACGCGAACTCACTCTCGCATTTCTTGCCATCGGAGTGCAACTCGTACCCGATGTCGCACGCGCACTCGTACCCGCCGAGAGTATTCACACAGGAGTGGCTGCAGCCGTGGTCTATTGAAGCGCATTCATCGAACTCCTTCATGAAGGTGGCGGAAAAGCCCGCTTTCTGTACCGAGCTGTCAGATTCGAAGATCACGAGCAGCTTGTTAGACGTCGACCTGGAATCGATTCATGTAAAGTTAACTAATATGTGATATCATAGTATATCAGATGTAAAATAGGAAATAAGATATTGTCAAGTAGGCAGGAGTCTGAGAGGTGATGCATGGAAGAAGGTTTGAAAAAATATAGCGAGGATGAACATAAAAATTTAAATTTAAAAAGGAAAGGAAGAAAGTAGACAAAATACGGAAACAACTCCATATAACCGTGAGGAACATTTAAAAAAAAGACAATATAATATTATGATAATGTAAAGGAATTCACTAGTGGATTTCTTAGACTAGTAAATGTAAGAATTTGGATTACAAAGATATAAATTGTGTTATACATAGAACTAATAATACATATTACACAAGTAAAAGTTTCGTAGACACAAAAATTTGCAGAAAGTTGGTGATTTCACCTGATGTCTGGCGGTATCTTATGGCCGCAGAACATGCCAATGAGCGGACTGTCCATGGAGTCACCATCCCTCACTTTGACTTTATCGTAATTGCAAGTGTCATGATTCTCCACTTCAAACGAATGGAACCGCAACGCGACTTGATAATCCTGAAAACAATTGTTTACAAATTTGTATCAGAAGAGATAAAATAATTCGCTCTAAAATTAAATAATATATGATGTTACAATAAATACTATGAAATATGTTTGGTCACAAACATCGTTAGAAATTAGAATAAAAATACTTCGTGTTATTTTACTAAGGCTTTTATAGAATTAAAATTTTACAAAATAAAAAAAACTAATTCAAATCTTCCATTTCTTTTTAAGTTAAAATTACTGAAAACATAGAAATTATGATTGTAAATATAAAATATATTTCAGAATGATTAGTATGAATCCTGCAAACAAAGGATTTGAGCAGCTAGCTGTATGTAGAAATACTAAGTCTTGCCTTGCACAATTTTAATCTATTTGCAAATCAGCCTTTAAAAGAAGCTTAATACATGGCTAATAAAAATAGATAGACTCTTAAAAAGGAAGAAACAATAATTGAGAGAAATGTAAGGAATTTTACAATGTTTAAGGAGTAATAATAAAAAAAATTGGTTCGATAATACAAATGATGAAAAATTCCTTAAAAATGGAGCTGATGTAATCTAAATAGTATAATGAATCAAAAGCAAGATTTGCTGATGCGATCGCGAGTTAGGCTGATAAAGAATAGATGTAATTATATTTGGTGTACGATTCTATTCTTACCGATATGTTGCTATCCGACTTTGCATGTAAAGAATTCATCAAAAACTTTTTCAAATTATTATTTTTTTAATCAAAACAATAGTGAATTAACAGTTAATTTTTACCTGTGGTACAGATAATCTCCATACGCAGAGTTTATTTGGTTGGTAATCGTCTGGATAGTTAGGAGATTCCAAATGACCACTGTTGTCAACTTCTATATCACCGCCGCAGACCGCTGGAAGTATGGCAATTGTATAAATTAAAATTATTTCGTTTTGTTGAAAATAATATAATAAATATAATGATCTATCAACAGTTTTACTAACATAGAGTAATTATACGATTTATTTACTCTAAATCTAATTGAAGAAAGTCTTACAACGTCCCATCGTCGGTCTATCTGGGAGTCCTGTACCACGGGTTTGCTAATACTTTCTAGGATCTTTCTGATTAATTTAATGTTACTTTAGCAATTTTTTTATATTGTTCCTCTAATTACATGGAGCCGGGATCTTTGTTCTGTTTATTTTATTCCTTTCTCTTTTATTATCAGCTTTCAAACCTTCTTTTCTATTATACAGTATACTCTTTACATTTCTGTTCTGTTTTCATACAACAACTCTCAGACTTTATTCCCCGCTTTATAATAACTAAATTCTTATTTTATATCTATAAGTTTTGTTTTCCTCCTCTTTGTGTTACTAATTTTCACTTTAATTCATCAGCTACTTTAGCTTACCAAACAAATGGATTATGTCCTATCTTTGTTCTTCTTATTCTTAAGTCAAGACGTACAGTGATTCCGAGAAAAGCCTTCGCTTTAGTTTGTTAAGCGAATGAATTTCTACTGAGATAATAATTGAAGTCTAATTCTTAATTATCAAAGGCCATGTGTAATGTAATTTAAGAATACAAAGAATGTAAGTTTTTTTTTTACATAAAAGTAGATGGCAAAAGAAATAGTCCGAAGACTATGGTAAATAACAAGTCAGTAGAATATCTATCGCCGTGTATGGTGATAACTACGAACGGAAGAAAAATAAATGTTGAACACGTCCAGTAATATGAGAATAATAGGAGTATCTGTATGTTAATTGTAAGATTACATACAAATTTTGAACTTCAGTAATTGAAGGGAATGTATGAAAATCAGTTCGTCTTGTTTCAGTCCGAATTCAATAATGTTTCGATAATTCAATACATCGGGAACCCGGTCCGTCCATCAACAAAAATTGAATTATCATGAGTTATTCGCCGCAGCTGACTAACGATTGGGGGAAACATGATCCGATAAAACGAAATTACCGACAAACATTATTTATTATTTTAACCAACATGAATTTAGGAGGGTTCTATCTGTGACTGTACAGTGTAAAATAAACTAAACTGGTATTTTAGTGGGAACATAACAAAAAAGTACACCACATGAAGTTATCTTTTGGTGATTTCTTATCAGTAGAAATAGTATTGTAAACTATGACAAGGTTAATTGTATTAAATGATTTATGTATATCGTATCAGTTTATTGATGTTTACCGAACATGGTTAATGAACTATTTGATATTAATGAGGTAATAAAATAAATCAATCATCTTACCTTCATAATGTGCCCGGAATCCCCGATGCGGCTTTGACCTTACGCCCGGCTGGTACACGACCGTAAGCCGCGACCCGGTTGACCTCATCATGGGGCCCTTCCCGGAACCACAGATTCGTCCCAATACCGGCGCGTTCGGCATGTACCCGTCCCGGACCTCCACCCATTCGGAGCGGCATCCGTCTGATTTATGGATGTCGATTTCTATAAAAGTAAAAATGTAACATCCTCAATTTGTCTTTGAACTGTTAAGGATAATGACGTAGACATTGAAAGGTAGTGATGATTATAATTATAAATCGAAGAACCGAAGGTTTGATTCTGTTTGATCTTGAGTTTTTGGTGTTTGAAAACAAATTAGCAAAGCCGGTATATTTTTAGAATACTTTCGAGGATATACGATATCATACAAAATAGTCATAGCATGACTTGGAGGATAAATGACTTAGACTCACTCAATATGAGAGAAGGCTCTATGTCTTAAGAGTATGCACTGTTATCTACAACAAAAGCTATGGGAGTATTCGTATACCTTTTGTGAAAGTATTTTGTAATATTTACGATGAAATAGTTATGTTAAGAAAAAATTTCAAATTACCTTTATAAATTTTAATTGCGCAGCGGGGCAGCCTGATTAATAGCGTTAAAGTTAAACAACCGCACTCGCAAACTAAACCCGAAATGACCGACGAATATTTACGAGCCGAGCCGCAAATATACAATGAACCGTCGTTTCTCGCTGGGCCTGAACAAATACGCCTCACAAAGACCATCGGTCCGCACAATGTCTCCAATTACAGTGGTCTGGTCCGATACGTTCTGCGGGTGTACAACGATGGTCACCAATATCGCGAACACGAGTTAAAAGTTATTGCTTTATATGAATGCAGCAACAAAATGAAACGCAAACATTTAAAAAAGGAGAAAGGCTTCTGGAATCAAAGAAATAAATCATGCGTAGGATTTTGCATTGGACCCAGGAGAATATGATAGTTAAAGAGACCGATACAACAGAGAAATCGAGTATATGGTAAGAGACTTGAATATCTTAAACAAATTAAGACAATATGACAGCAACATATTTCACTAACTACAGCACCATACAAATTGGCATAACCTGAAAACAGTCAAATCTCGTTACGCTATTAATTTGACTAGCATACGGCACCCTTCAAACCAGAAAACAGTAATATTAGAAGACTACTGTTTGTTGGCTGCAATAGGAGCTGTGGGAGAACCTACCTACACGGTCTCCGGTATCGGATACCTATTACCAAAGTTAGAACCATAAATAGAACCAGGTAGAGCAAGAATAGATCAATGATACTAAAGTTAAATACTGGTCCGGATCTACTGGTGAATATTTACGGGTCGCGTTTTTAAACCACAAATATACAATGACCCATCCAGTTTACCAACTCGTTTGTGTCAATACAAGCATCACAAAGAGCGCCGGTCATTCCGAAAGGTCAGGTTAAAATGGACGTTTTTCCTCTAATGCCCTGTTGGGTACTAATGCCGTGAAACTGAATCATAAGTTATTGCTTCCTTTCAACCTTTTGGTTAACGTTTTGAATGATTCAACTAGATTTCTGATAAAACATCCATGAAATAATGAATGTTGGTGAATTTTGTATTTTTACAATCTCAGTCTGCAGTAGAAGGATTTTGACAAAGTCTTTGGATTCATTCGTTTAAAGGCAGGGTCACTATTCTTCCACTAAGCGAAGGCGATAAAGGTAAAGCGTAGTAAAGGAGCATCAATGTCTTTATTCATAAGAGGTCCCAGAAACATTCTGCCCTAGAGGTGAAAACTAAGTTGTTTTTATTGGTAAAGAAAACTTAACTCTTTTTGACTGTGTCTGTAGCGATTTTGACTAGTATTCAGTAAACAGATGATAAGATATCTATTCCAAAGAAATGGCAAAAAAAGCTTTAAACATTAAGTAAGTTTTTATAATACAATGTTGATTTTATCAAGTAACTCAATAATCAAAGTTTGACATAGGCGTCTCGCAAGGCACACTACTTAGCCCTGTATTGATAAAGCGTGTGAAGTGGTCCACTTCAAAACAAATACTTGTTTGTTAATAAATACCAAAGTAAATTCTAAGCGACAGACAGAAACAGAACTTACTCGAGTATATTTCGAAGTTCGTTCGGGTAAAATCGTAGTGATTCCAACAAGTATTTTTGCAATAAGTTCGACAAACGCTAGAGGAAGCGTTCGATGTTTTTTGCACGTTTATTACACGTCCGCGTCCCTTTGATGGCGCGTCGTTTACAAGTGCGATGTATGTGAAGCCGTTTGAATGCATTTCCAAAACTTCATTGGAAATTCAAGGAAATGTGAATGCATACCCCGTATTTGTATTTGTAAGCAAAAAGTATGTTATCATCAGTTACATTCTTTTTTGGAAATTCCTTTAAATAACTTATGCTATTATAGTTGAAAACTAATAATTTTGTTTTGAAAGGCAAAGATAGGGGAAATTACTATACAACGATATTAAAGGTAAATGAAACGTTAAGGAAGCCGCATTTGAATTGCCTACTTCATTGAAAATATTTGATTCGTTTCGAGGTTTATAGGACATATAAAAATATCACAAAGTAGTTGTGAATAACATTTGGAAACATGCAATGAAAGATTGCTAATCATCCAGTCGATGTGGGTTATCGCTATCGTAAACAATTAGACCAAGGCCTCTCTCAAAGTTCCGCATAATGGGTAAGCAAGGTCAGTGGTTTCTCTCAACCTTCACTATATCGTCATCATCAAAGAGTTACAGCATGGTAATGCATATACGGAATATTGCGGAGTTTAGTGCTGAAAGTTATTGTATAAATATATATATATATGTACTTAGACGACAAAAACAAAAACTTTGTTTAGTAACGAATTTAATACAAATCGCTTTCTTCTTTCTCGCTATTCTTTTTTTTATGAAATACTAAGAAATCACAGAAGTTTAAGTTGACCCATACATACGGTGTTTTTTTTTAATTAAAATTTGTCAGTCTGGGAGATTGGTGCTACCTTTATCTGAATTGGGTTTGAATTGAAACAATTAATTAAGCGTTCGTTACCAGCGGTGGGTCATTATTTAAAGCCGTCGCGACACACCCGCACCGTTTCGAAGCAGCATTAATCACCTGATGACGTCTTTTACTCCATTGTACCACGTAGAACTGTATGGAGGAGAAACTGTTTCGATTAATAGGTGTAGTACTTGGTCCAAGTTTTAGGATTAGGCGAATGTTTTTTTTACCCTTATTGTCAAGTAATAACGAGGAAGAGGGTGTAGCATGATCGCTTAGTATTTTTTGATCTTCTCTTATCATTGGCGGTAGAATTAGGAGCTGCGGTGTTATTTATCTAGTTGATCTCCAACAACAGATACCTACCACCAGTAATAGAAAGATAAATGTATAATATCAATTATTTAAATATTTACACACAGCAATAAACAAATTTGTTATACGTTATATATTGTTAGCTGTAGTACTATAGAAGTTAAGGACAAAGCCGGATGTTTTAATATTAGTTTTTTAGTCGTCTTTTATTGAACGTTGAGTAGCAATATGCATTCGTACTTTACAAATGTCACTTGTCAACGTAACAGTTTCGGTTTCGCTTCGTCTGTGTGTTGTTACAATTAATTAAGCTTTCATTTACAGATACAACACAATAAATTTAATTCGCAGCGACGCACGCATTCACATTTAATATGGAGTCTGTGACAGCGGCGTCACAGAGCCCTTTATTGCTTCAAGTTATTCCCAAAAACAATGCTCACTTGATGATATTGAAGCGAATATTACAAATATTATGAAAATAAACATTTTGATTTCTATGGAGTTTATTTATTATTCCGGTGGTTCATTACATATCTCCAATACTAACAAGTGTCTTACATGAAGTCTTTTGTATTGTTTATATGTTTTTGTTGTCTTGGTCTTCTCATTTCTTAAACTTTAAATTATTTCATAATTTTACAATATCAATGGTGGATTTGTTTTTACAAAATGCCTGCCTACCCACAGCCAATAATTCTATCAATAACCGAATTCAATAACGTAGAGCTTCAGAATCTAGGATCTCTGTGTATTAAGCCACAGCCATAGTAAACGATAAATAAATATTAAGCAAAGAATTATTTTAAGTAAATATAAATCAGGAAATGAAGAGGAATAAAGAAGAAAAATGTGGGGGTATATCCGCAATAGTTGGGAAGTTAACGTAATTTATCAATTTGCAGACCGTTAGGTTAGTTGGTGGACGGGGCAAAAGTTTATTGGCAGATAAATCTTCGGAAGTACCATTCCAGTACATGGCACATGGGCCCAATGTTGCATGTGCAATAACGTAGTAGTTTGTTACTGAATTTAGTCGACCGACTAGGCCTAATTGCACTGAATTCACATAGGCTTTTCTTTTCGGACTTTTCTCTTGTGTTATTATATGGGTGTTCTTATAATGATAAAGCCTTTCCACTATAGTTAATATCTGGTAAAGCTTATGTGATAAGAAAAATTTTATTTGATTAACGCTTCAAGCAAAAAATGTATTTGCAAAAATGAAAATGGAATAGTTTTCATATATTTTTGAAAATTTTATTCTTATCTCAAATACATTATAAGAAATATGATTTATCACGAGCTTACGTTGATAGATACTTAATGGACTAATTTCGTTACTGTAGCTTTAGATAATAATATATATATTTTATTTAACGAAGTGACAAGACGTGAAAGGCGTTCACCTAATGGTAAGTGATAGGTTTACCTATAACAACTTACCGCTGGTTAAGATGATATACATAGAACGATATTGGGTTCATCACCTTGATGCGTAAGGTGTCAAATCTCGTTACCCCAATAAATTCACTATAATACAATAACCCTTCAAACTGGAACACAGTAATGCTAGCACATTAATAATTGGCGGTAGATACAAGAGCTGTGGTAGTACTCACCTAGATGATCTCCATCTCCTTAACAATATTTATTTAAACACAGATTTATAGTAATAAGGATTTTTAATTAATTATTAATTGGGATGCAAGGGGTCCCACACAACAACTTACGGGACCCAAGCCAACCTCACCAGCTCGTGTTGCGTCCTACTAATTAACAAATGAGGCTCTGGCTTCCCATTCACAAGCATTGACCCCGTATGATGGGAGAGTTTACGAAGGATTCTCTGAGTAACAGGTTTAAACTCAAGGAGAGTTCCTCGGGCACATATGACCCGAGCGTGGACCAAACCGCGCAATAGCTGATAATGGACTGTGTCATACCTTGGGCAGAGAGAACAGATTCAGTGCTGGAAATAGAAAGGGAGGTCAGTGCAGTTAGCTTCGCCTTCCTGATAAGCGAGGACCATAGAAAACTGTTAAAATACTGCAGAAGAGTAAGAACAGAAGTACCTAAAGCTAAAAAATGAAATGATTAAAAGAAAGATAAGAAAATAACATAACACGAAAGTAAAAGACCCTTACCCAAAGCACGACGAGCAAGGAAGAAAAATAAAAAAAAAGTATGGTGGAAGATTGTAAAAATTTCCCTACTATTGGGAGAGGACTAAATCCAGCAGTGGACATCAGTTGATGAAGAAAGCTTACTTATTAATCTTTATTCTCAATTATATATTTTACCTTAATACAACTTAATAGTTCTCTCGTATATTGTTAGAAATGGGCTGTGAAAAAGATCGTTTACAGAGCGATAAGCCTGTCCATTGTGTATGATATATTATATCTTGTAATATATTTCATTCATTTCTCCTCTTTGGTTTGTAATGAAGAATATCCTTACTGTTACTCGATAAGAATATGTTATGGGTTCGCTATTTTACTGTTAGTTACGCAACTTTTATATTTACAGTAGATATTTGACTTCAATTTTATATGATGTTAAGTAACAAGGAAGTAGAGAGGAGAAAGCAGACTCGTTCTGAATACATTGAATATGTTAACAGGGAAACAGCAAACTTTAATGAATAAATGAATAGTTTTTTTTTTAGATATACTTCACCACGATCCGACTTGGTGTTAAGTGATGATGTATATGGTGAGAAAGCGCATTTACCCAGCCTATTCATGCTGTTGTTGTTTGGTGAAAATGATAAACATGCAAGCATTTTGTGCTGTTAAATTTTCAAATGTAAATTGTGAGCGTAAATAATGAATTGCTTGTGTAAACAAACAGTGTTGAAAGGGTGCTGCGGCGGGGTCCAATTAATATGATCGAAACTAATTTAATTGAAACTGAAAATGTGGCGAAGTTCGATTGGCAGTCTGCGGAACCACTCACACGGGAGATAACGAATATTCGAAATTTTGCTTTAGTAAATACGAAATATTATATTGTGTTGCCGAAGGGATATAAGGTGTTCCATACAACAACTCACCAGATCCAAGCCGAATTTACTTGCATGTGGTGCACAATACAATCAAAAAACAAGGCTCCTCACGCTGGCTTGATGCAAGATGGTCCAAATCTCCCCACTATTGGAAGAGGCTTATGTCCATCAGTGAACGTCCATCGGCTGATAAAAGTGAAAGTAAAGGTTGTCGGATACCATCCAGGTAGGTACCACCGCAACCCCATAGAACCCCTGTCAAATTATTGGGGTAACGAGACTTAACATCTCAAGTCTCAAAGCGACGAGCGCAATGCAATGTACTGTGTATACCATCTTCATCAGCGCGACATTTTTACAGGCAAAGGTTTCACTTACTATCAGATGAACGCCTTGCTTGTCTCGGAGCATAAAAAAGCACATATTGTAGACATCAAAAAGTATTACGCAAACATTACTGTGTTCCGGTTTGAAGGGAGTTGGAACTAGTGAAATTATTGGGGTAACGAGACTTAGTATTATTTATGCGACAAGAGCAAAGTGTTGTATATACCATCTTCACCAGCGTTAATTTGTGAGCAGCACGCCTATACTGTGAACCCCTTGCTTGTTTCGGCGTATTTTTGTATAAAAGAAATAAACTCATTCAAACCGTGTAAAGAGAGCGTAGTTAATAAATGACCTTCACTCTCACCTTGTTAAAGAAGACTGTGAATTCCAATCGTAGGAAAGTGAGATAGATGTTAATAGCCTTGGTTAACATGGATGTAAGTTTGAAATTAGTTTAAGAAGTTTAGTTAAGTTCCTAAAGGAGATTATTGTGAACGTTGTGGATTATAACCATGATGATCTTTTTGTTAAAGGAGCCGATTTCTGGGTGTGTATCAAGTTCATAAATTTCTCGTTCACGCTATAAATTTGGTTTCAAACCAGCAGCGATTATGGTTCACACCGGAAGAATGTCTGTCAAATAATACAAGGTGTGAGAACAACAGTCCAAGCCACAGTCCCATGTTAACCGGCGGAACCATTTGTCATGAATTATCAAGAAGCATTCGGCTAAACGGCTTTCCAAATATATTGTTGGGTTGACATAACAATGTCATCACTGTGAGAAGGGTTACCAATATTTGTGAAGGTTCTACTGATTATTTATTATCTAAATAAAAAAATGGTTTTCTCACAGTTTTAGAAAATCATCAATTTGTTGGAAGAAAGGTTTTGATGTTAATATTCAAGATTTATGAGAAAGTGGCTTTATAATAGTAGTCTCTTTAATTATAGGTAAATTTTTTGGCAAATTGCTGGACCAGTGCAATAGATAGTGATAGGTGTCTGTTGCTGGAGACCGTCTAGGTAGGTACCACCGCTGCTCCTATTTCTATCTAAAATAGCAATATACTAACATTACTGTTTTCCGGTTTAAAGGGTGCTGTATGCTAGAGAAATTACTGGGGTATAGAGGCTTAACACTAAAGTGTTAAGACATAAGTGCAATGTGGTGCTGTGTATTTCATTATAACCAGTACCACGTCGTTATGGACAAACGTATCACTAAATCACCATCAGATGAATGCCTTGCTCGTTTCGTTGCCATCGAATAAAAAAAGTAGGCTATGTAATATATTCATATATATATTTTTATTAATATCATGTTTTGAGAATTTTAAAATAACTAAAAACAAACACCATTGATTAAAGCGGTCAATACAGTTTATATGAAGAGAAACTGACTAGGAATTTTCAAATGGTGTGAATTTTTTTTAGATGGCACTTTTTAGCATTAAATATTTTTTAGATATGTAAATAATCAAATAAATAAATGGTACAAAATAAGGAGTTTTCATATACTTTTTTCAAGATACAGTAAACTGCAAAGTGTACAATTAAATAAAGATTTAAATTACTATATTGTCAGTTTCCTTTGTGTTAGAAAATTTAAAATATTTGCTTAGAAAAAAAAATAATATTCGTTAATTATGATGGAAATATCGTAAAGCACATACACACAATGGGGCATATCGACGAAATTAGCGTGGACCCCTAATCAGGACTCTTCGAGGGCCTCCCCACGGAATTGGGTCGCCCTCCGCAAACACTTGGGGGTAACCGACGTTGCTCTTTTGAGAGCGAAATTTTTAAGCTCTATTTGCACGAGGCCAAAATTTTAAGGTCTATATACACAGGGCGCAAATTTCACCACAGACCCGGTAACTACTGTCGGGTAATTAAATTTATAATTACATTTTGTTTACATTAATATTACTCCGAGCTAGTTGCTGTGAATGATAATTAAAACGCATATACAAATTATCTTTAAGAGATACAAAATTTTTTTCTTCTTTGTAACGACTTCCGGAAAAATGGAATTTTGTGAAAATATCAATATGGTTCGTGAATAGCTATTACCACTAATTAAATTATTGGTTTCCCTGTATAAAATTTCACTAGATTTCATTTCATTGCAATAAAAAATAAGGAGGTCTGTACAAGAACTAAAGTCACGGACATAGCCCTAAGTATTGCTAAACTGAAGTGGCAGGGAAGGGCAGAAGTGGTCAGGGCATATTGTTCAAAGGACTGACGGCTGATAGAGCTGTAAGGTCTAAGAGTGGCAGCCATGTACCAGTAAAGGAAGTGCTGAAAGGCCGCCCACAAGATGGACCGGTGCAATCTGGTGAAGGTCGCGAGAAACCGCTGAATACTGACAGCACAAGACCGATTGGAGTAAAGATCTTTGGGGAGGCCTGTATTCAGTAGACGATGATGAAATTTGATCATATATTACACTCTACGAAGTATAACACCTGTGTCCAAAATTATCCCTCTTCAAGGAATGGAAAATGAGGGTATTTACCTCACGTGTCTTCAGTAACTATACCATAGCATTATTATACTTAAAGAGCAGAAACGGTTACGATTTATATTTTTGGTAGAAATGTGACTTGCGTACCTTAAATTTCGATTCAAAAAGATCTTTACTTACAAGACCGTTTCCACGTTATTTGTAAAGATTAAGTTAGTTATATTTTAAATGTTGCAGAGGTCAATGAACCTCACATTAAACATGTTTCATTATTTATGTCTGTAATTTGTCATCAGTTGACACTTACCAGTGATGTTTAGGACGACCCTTTCGCCGTGTGTGGCGACGATCCTCCACTCGCAACGTTCAGGGGTAGCTGGAGCTACCTCCGTCCCCCAACCTGGAGAGTTGAACCATCCGGAGTTGCCGAGGAACGTCTTGCCGCACTCTGTTAGAGAAAACCAAGATCAGGGTCAATTGGATCTAAATACTACGATTACTGTTGTCTTCTAAGTACTCTGCTATATAAATGTTCTCTGAAATCATTAAATTCTGATCCAGATAGTCGTGTGTTTACACCTTTTAATGGCTAAAGTTTTAACTGTATATCATTTTGTTGTAATTTATTATGAAAACACTCCTTTTTTTTAACTATAAAGATTAATGCTTGACCATGATTCCACCTGGTGTTAAGTGATGTTATGTTCTATGGTTCTAAAGTGCATTAACTTAGTAGATGGCTATACACTTTTTTTTTGAAGACGCCCACATCGTATTTGGACGGGAATAACGACGCTGGCAAGTTGTTCCTCCTCTTAGCTTTTCTTATTAAAAACGAGAAGCCAAACCTCTTTGTCCGTATACTGGGGATGTTTACAACATAAGGATGGAGTCTCACCAACCTCACTCCGTACAACCAATCTTTAAGCTCCTACTTGTATTTACTATCAATTTCATTATATAAAGACGTTCTCTTAAAAAACTGTAAAAGTAAATTAACTATATTTCAATTCTCCGTACGTTTAAATTAATAAATTTTCATGCTAGTTAACCTTGCATAAGCAAGTCTCTCAGCTTTTATAATGCCGAGATCTGCGACCTAGAAGCCAAGGACAGGTGTTAGGTTAGGGACAGGTTTATCGCCGTCGTTTTGTCTATTGAAACTAGTGAATCTGATGGCGGATGAGTTTAAAAGAAGAAGGGAAATGTTTTCTGTTAAGTTGTCACCCGGGCATAATTAAATACCTCTGTATCCTAATGAAACGAAGGACTTAGGTTTATACAAATGAATGCGGTGTTTTTTTTTAAAAAAATATAGACACTATATACATTTTGCCAAATAATTCTAGTTATAAACTTTTAATTTTTAAATTTACAACATAATTTTTATCAAAGATGTACGCTTCATCGATAAATATGACGGAAGCAATGAGTTATCAGTTTTCAGTTATATTAATATGTATTTATTACCAATTTAACTGGCTTCATCATCATCATCGTTTCAACCGATAGACGTCCACTGCTGGACATAGATCTCTGGTAATGTATTCCACAAATACGATTTTGAGATGTTTGAATCCATTAATTAACAGCGACTATATTTTTATATCCTCTGTCCAACTAGTGGCAGGTTTGCTAACGCTACGCGTTCCGAAGCGGGGTAGCTATTCCAGCACTTTAGTCCCCAACGTCCATCGGCTCTGCGAGCTGTATGCCCTTCCCATTGCTATTTCAGCTTCACGATATGGGCTCAGTTGATGACCTTAATTATTATATGGGTCTACTTCTGATTTGATCACGCAGAGATATTCCAAGCAATGCCATCTCCCCCGCTATGTGGGGTTCTAAGCTTTCTTAAACTAGCTTATTGTTGTCTTTATAAATTATTTAGAAAATGACCTTACCAATTAAATATAATTTATGTGCCAAATGAATTTAATGTTCTGCAAAAGTTGGGATTTGCCATGCTCTCCAATTAAGTGCTAACATAAGGTATAGTAAGAAAGGTTCGAATTCATAAGAAATACTCATCATTTTAGTAGTAGATTGAAATGTTGGAATAAAGAGAAGAACTAAACTCACTTGCGCATTTATAGAGTAAATTAGTCTGTGCTATGTCACTGACGCTGAGCCTCACACGCTGCCCAATCTCCGGCCTCTTCTTCCCGTGCACCTCCAGAGGCAGGATCGTGTCCAGGTATGTGCCCTTGCTGAAGGTGTTCCTCGCGTAGTGCATTATGGAGTCGTAGTCGTATGTCTGGCCGAGGGAGTTCACCTCTTCGTATGTTAGCTTGTTAAAGTTGTACTCTTGCCCTGAGGAATGAATTGTGGCAATGAATTATTTGTACAGCTTAGGTGATACCACAGGACCTATTTGTACTGCTGAATGAAAGTTACTGTAAACTAATTCGAAAAAAATTGTAGATAAAAATATAATTGAAGTAATGAGACTTAAAATATAAAAATATTTGTAACATTGTAATTTAGTGATGGACTCGAGTGATTTTTTTTTCACTCGAGTCACTCGGTACTATTAACTTTCCACTCGAATGAAGATAAAACTCGAATGATTTTTATTGACCCGAGTCACTCGGAATATAAAACTTGAATGAACAAAAAGTTTAAAACAAATAAAACCATGTTATTTTACATAGAAAATGTGTATTCATTTTCGCATTAAGGTAAAAGCTACTCAAAAAAATCTAAACAAAATGTAAAAAACAGAATTTTCCTTCAAACTAAACCTGTCATACATAATCAAGAATTTTTTCTATCAACTATCAGTCGAATTGAAATATTATAATTTACTACTAATAAGTTCTAATCCATTTTAATTTATTCTAACAAGGAACATGAGATCCAAATATGAACACTTTTATTATGTCCTTACATAATTTAGATAACATACTTTAAAATTTAAAGTACGTTTATTGTTATCTAAATTACCTTAATGCGAAAATGAATACACATTTTTTATGTAAAATTAACATGGTGTTATTTGTTTTAAAATTTTGGTCATACAAGTTTTACATTCCGAGTGACTTGATTCAATAAAAATCATAAGAGTTTTATCTTCATTCGAGTGAGAAAGTTACTAGTTCCGAGTGACTCGAGTGAAAAAAAATCACTCGCGTCCCATCACTATTGTAAATTATCATAATTAGCATCACGGTGTTACTATTTATCATCAGATAAACCAAACATCTGTGTTGACAACTTAGCCAGAATTTTTTTAGCCTACAAACGATTTAATCGTTTTTAATATGTACCCTTTGGTGATTAAAGACAGAAAACACCGCATATTATTAAAACATGGCAGGGAAGTAAAAGAGGAAACGATAACGAAAAATATAACAAAATAAATAGGAATATTATAATTAGAAGACAAATAATATGTAATCGAAATTAAGTGAATGACTGAAAATTTAAAAAATTTAGATATAAAATGTGATATTGTCAAGCGGGGACTGAAGTCTGAGAGGTGATGCAAAGAAGCAGAACAGAAATATAAATAGGTATGAGAGAAAAGAAGAATTTAAAGGTAATGAGAATGTACATAAAATTTTATATGTAAAAAGAAAAGAAAGAAAATAGATAAAATATAACGACTCGATATAAACGAAGGTATTGGAAATAAAATGTATATCAATTTTATTTTGATGTTTATGCTATTGTAGAATAAGAGCCAAAATTTTACTTGAACCATGATTTTACAATAACATTAAACAACAATTTGGAATTCTCTGAACCAAACCTCCCGTAACACCACATTCGGAAAATAATTTACCAAAAGTTCGTTATAAAGTTACGGCGTCTAATCTGAAAACCAATTTTACTGCTAACAAATCTAATTCCCGTTTGATTGGTAAATTATTATTGATGATGCAAAGTTTATTTGATATAAATAATAATATACAAAAATATTACTGATGGTAGATTTCTCCAGCTTATAATGTTATACGCTTGTACATAACAATGTAGTGCTAGTTGAGATGAGAGATGCTTCCACAGCACCACATTGCGATCGTCGCCTTAAGACATTACTTGACAGGTTTTTTTTTATTCGACTAGGTGACGAAACGAGCACGGCGTTCACCTGATGGTAAGTGATGCACAAGCTCATAAAAACATAACGCTGGTTAAGATGGTATACACAGCATCACATTGCGATCGTCGCTTTGAGACGTAAGGAGTTTAGTCTCGTTACCTCAGTAACTTAACAAGCATACAGCACTCTTCAAATCGAAGCACAGTAAGATTTGCACATTACTGTTTGTGTGCTGCAATAAGAGCTGCGGTTATACCTACTTGGACGATCTCCAGCAAAAAAGGCCCACCAAGAGTATACTATCAGTTTAATAACAAATAATACATTTATAGAGTAAACTTACTGTAAATAAATCGACTGATATATACACAAGTAAATTATTTAATATAAAGTAAGGCTAAACTTAAGTAGAAAACTTAATAATATTTTGGGAGATAAATCTACGAATTGAATGTTTTGTTTTCATCTTCAACATTATTATATTAAGTGCGATCAGTTAATATTTGTATTACCGGGAAAACTAATTGTTATGATCCAATGTTGCTATTTATATACAGAATTGTTTTGATGAAATTGTAACGAACATAACAATAAACGAGTCACCGTCTTATCTCTACATTGAGGAATACCTACGCTTTATTATGCTAAGATGTTGGGTACTGGAGGAGACGAGAGCATAATACGATAATAGTTTCAAATTCTCATTAGACATGATATCTTTTGAACAATTCAGTCCGGCTCAACTTTCGTGCGTACTAGAAGCCTTAGTAAATCTGATTTGCCCTTTAAAATTAACAGTTAAAGTAAATTGATCTTTATTCCAACGAATTAAGGGTTGGGTGTGTAAATCAAGTTAGATATGGACTAGTGGAAACTTTGCCAGAATTAAAGTGAAATTTCCATTGCCGCGGCATTCCGTTAAGATGTAGGTTTAAATGCTTGGGATATTGACATGCCCAGTTGGCATTTTCGCAATTTATGTTAGTAACCGGGGTCAATGATCTTTTGTAGTTTGCGTGTACTAGAATTTCATTTTCCATTGTCTTTAACTGATTGTTTACAGCTAAGTAAATAAATTGATCTATTATTCTTCTTTGTTTAAAAAATTTGGTTTCTAGTTTAAGTTTTTAAGGTAGTTCATAGTAAAGTATAATAAAGTAATAAATTTATTCAATGTTATATACACAAGGTGGCAATGACACAATTCCAACGTGCTTGAACTACTGCCCAGTCGGATTAACTGTTCTAACAAAGTAAGTTGACTGACGGTTAAATTAATCTACCTCCCATCCACGGGTTTGTCTGCATAAATTTAAAATATAACAAACTTTGAAATATGTTATATTTCAAAGCGACTTTAGTTACTTGGTGGTAGATTTTCTGTTGCCGGAGACCGTCGACAAACAGTACTATGCAAATGATACAGTTATTCCGATTTGTAAGATGCTTTATGCTAGTGAAATTAGTGGGGTAACGAGGTTTTACACCTCATGTCTCAAGGCACGAGCGCTATACGATGCTATATACCATTTTAACCAGCGTCATCTTATTATAGGCAGGCGTATCACTTAAGATCAGGTACGACTTGCTCGTCTCGTCGCATAATAAAAACTCCTTTTTAATTATCCTTACATATTAATAAGCTTATAACTTTCCATCATGTGCACTTTCCGCCGGTGATACAACCTCATAGTATTAAAAAGGTATGAATCTGCTTATAATATTGTAACAATACTTAAAGTGCTTGCATAATATTACGTTACATAGAAAGAAAAGAAAAATGAGACCACCAGTCCATACAATGGAATGATGTATTAAAAAATATTACGGTATAGTTCTGTTTGTTAGTACGGAGAAATTACTTGTTTATACTCGAAGAGGCGTAAGTTCGATTCCCAAACTCGAGCTTCAATTTAAGTAAAACAAGTGGGCTGTACTAAATTATGAAACTTTGGGCATGCACAACTGGGGAATCCGACCACATACCAACAAAATTTCAACATTCCAACGGCTCTAATCTTATCTAAGCGAGATCTGTTCATCCTCCTACTCCGTGTAGTTCTCGAGATGGGAAATTGTTAACGGACAGACGGACGGACGGACATTGTCGTTTAAATAAGGATATCGTGAGGTAAATATAACAATGAAAAGTTGATTATGACTTTATGAAGGTAGGATTATAATATTATAAAAAAAGTAATGAATGTTTACAGCTGAACGGCCGTATGATGCAACCAAACAAACGCCGGCAGTATAATAAACAGGAAACGCTTGTCTTTTACTTCCGGACGCTCTCGCACCGCTGATTGTGGCGCGGCCGCTGAATGTGGAGCATCGTTACTGTAACAGGACCGCTGTCACACTGTTCACTAACATTAGTAACATATATATTTATTTAAAATAGATAGCAATATATTTGTTAGTCACCACAAAATAATTTTGAAAAACAGAGTTTATAGCTTTCTATGAACAATATGTTTGTGGATCGCTAATACCTGTGATAGGTATCAAACCCTTCCTCGTTCGCGCGATGCTTGCGAGTGATAGGTCCTGGACGGCAGTGGCCTCCTTCTGCGAGACAGTCATGTCCCAGAAGGAGGCCGACGAGCAGGCCAGGGAGGA
>DWLS01001522.1:0-21401 GCA_018246255.1 Pachliopta kotzebuea | reverse complement strand
GCGGCCGGACCCGCGTGCGCAGGGGCACATGAAGCTTTCACGGCCAAAATAGTGGCCGAAAGCATCGACAACACCCCAAAAAAAAAAAAAAAAAAGATAAAACTATTTTTTTTTGTTCTAAATTTTTTTAAGGTTTGCTGGTAATTTAATATATTCGTGTCGTCCTGTCTCTTTTGAGGAGGAATATTTATTAAAGGTTACTTTTTGAACGTTTTCCAAATAGGCATTTTTTTAATTGTCGTAAATGATTTATATCTATGTCGATGACAATGTGGTACTTGTGACGATAATAATTATTGTTTTTTGGTCTCTATGAATGAAATTACCTAATACTTTTTGAATCCAGAAGATCATAAATTTTGCTTCGCATATTAAAATCGCATAATAATGAAAGTAGACAAATATGGTCTCTCTATGTTTTCGGTAAAAATCTGTCCTTCAATAGAAATCGCATTCAAAAATTACACACCAAAATTGAGGTTTTAAAAATAATGATTTCCAGGCAGTGGCTTAAGGAAATCAAAATAACCGATCAAATTTAGAATGATTCGTTCCAGCAGATGAAAAAGTACGTTTTGGGTGTAGCGGTACTCTAATAAACTCCAAATATGTTCTCACCGTTGGCCATTGCGCCAAATTTGCGACCGGCGTGAGAATTGGAGAACATGACATCACCACTACAACGGATTGTGAAGGTGATGGCGATGGGATATTGTGCGCTTTACCCCACCAGGTAGTTTCCATTTCTTCATTATCTATTTTAAGAGACTACTTATAACTCCTAATGAAATTATTTTTCTAGACTATATCGGTAAATTTGTTTACTTAAGAAATGAACTAACGATTCGTAATATTGTAAATATATTAAACTTATTTTAAAAATGTATAAATCTCGTAAAGATTTTTATGATAAAAACGAAAAAAAAAACATAGGTTAAACTGCAAATGTTATGTTTTGCTAATGCTTTAATTGTTTTTTAGGATGTCGAAATAGAAGAAATTATTATTTATCCAGAGTATAACGCAAAAAACCATTCGGACGACATAGCTCTTTTGCGACTCAAGGAAGCGGTTAACTTCGAAAATCGTAAATAATTTTTTTTAAGACTCCCCGAAAGCTGTGCTTAACCCTCTTAAACTTTTTTGCTACTTTGTTCATACGTTCTTACATGACAATTAATAAACGAGTTTTTCTGCTTGAATTATGATAGGATATTTTTAATATCTTTTGCTCGATGACGTCAACTCCATAAAATTAATTATAGCAGTTATGAGTATTTGCATAACTGGTAGACGTAAAATGGCTTTGTACAGAAACTACAAGCTTCCCCTGCATTAATTTTTTTATCTCAATATATTGAATTATAATTTATTATTTTATCGCTAGCAAATGTCGGTGCTATATGTCTACCAACGACCAGCAATTTAAGAAATCTTGACTTAAGTAAAGAACAAAGTACTTTAGCTGGTTGGAGGCTTCTTCAAAATCCTTCCTCTTTGAAAAAATCAAAGGCCACGATCTACTCCGATGAAGACTGCAAAAAGCTCTTTAGGTATGTTACCACATGTTACCTTAATTAATTAAACATAATAAATAGCATTTTACCATATTTTTCTTGTATTTTAAACAGTAAAGTTTTAAAATTAGCAAAAATACACTTTTTCAGTAAACTATTTCGTAAGGAAGTGCAGCAGCCGTTTAATAATCTATGCGTGGAAGGTTTTCTCAACTTAGAGAGTGGGGCACCGCTTATGATCAAAAGTCCCTTCCAGGATTATAGAAGATACGCCCAATATGGAATTTTATCATCAGGACCAAAAAATAGTGCAACAGGTATTTTCACTGATGTCAGAAAATACCTGAAATGGATCTTAGATACAATTAAAGCTTGATCTACTAGAATACCCTTTTTAACTACCCAATTGCTTATGTAATGTTGCTAGGAATAATATTATTGTATATTAAAAACAATAAAATTACATGAGATGAACTGCAGACAATAAAAAAGAATATATAATAGGTAAAACTTTTTCATTGTCGTTTTGTTGTTATGTGTGTTTATATATGTATTTCGTTGGCGTGTTTTAAAAGTTTTCAACAAATTTTGGAGCACGCGATGTGTGGCTCATTATTAACTATTTACAAGTAATTTCAAACCTAACTTTAAATATGGGTTGGTAAGAAATGATGCTGCAGTAGTAAGCGGAAGGTTCGTCCTAACACTACCACCATAATGTGACCCTCAAATTAGGATATGGTAACGAGAAAACGGAAAGATATTTAAAAGAAAGGAAATTGTTTAATTTATCTTGTTTTATTACTGTATAGGGATTAAACACTTCCGTACATTGATGAAAAAAGGTTACAGCTTTTGTGAAATCAATTAATGAGATAAAGAGACAATGGAAACCAATACGTTTCTCATCTACGGTTTCATCGTGTCTAAAATCCAATTCGTATACTTTCTAACATCTGTAAATATTACTGGAGTAAGTGCATCACATCCTGTATCGTCGATCATAACACCGAATTGAACATATCTGTATTTGCTATTATATTCCTTTTCCAACAACAATGGAATACCGGAGACGTCGTCGCACAAGAAATTATTTTCTCTTCTACCACATAATTTGGTCTTAAATTTCTCATCAGGATTAACTTTGGAATATCTGTGAAAAAAATATTAATTTGCTAGTTAAGTTTAATATTGAATCTATGGTGATAATTATCATCGACAAAACTCTATTACAATATTTATTTATTTATTTATACTTTATTTGTATAATAACAACAAAAGGAAAAACATTATGTACAAGAGAGACACAGTAAACAAAAAGGCGGACATAATGCCACAAGGCATACCTATATAAGTAGGGAATTGCCGTGTGAAGGAATAGTAGTAAGCTGTAATATTTAAATGTACTGACACAGCTACATACAAGTTGATAAAATATCTTTTACTTTTTGTTTTGATACGATACTTGGATAACATTATACTATACTAACCTTTTAGAGTAAGAAGAGCATCTAGACTTAGGATAAATAGTTACTCCTAATTTTGATTGAGAGTAATTCGGATATACGTTGTTCAAAGAGCCCCAACCAGCTATCGTACCGAACTCATCATCAGTGTTCGTTTCTTGGAGCTCCTTTGTTAGTGGTAAGCAAATTGCTGCAGCATTATCTAAAAGAGAAGCATATTTTTACAAGTTATCATATATTTAAGTAGATAAATTCTCATAAAATATAGTACTTTACCTAGGTATAGTAAGGAGTACAGGAGGCTGTGCTAGTTGCATTGTTGGACTACGATTCTATATGTTTATATTATTAATGTTTTACTACCACATTAATTTTAAATAGTCAAATACTTGCCATTAGAGAAGTTTGCTGGTTTTCTAAGACGTAATAGACCAATATCGTTTAATTCCGTTGTGAAATTAATATAGCCTTCGTGATAGATTGCTTCCTCTACTGCTATATCCTAAAATTTAATCATTCCTATCAAAATATATATAATAGGTACATTTTTTTTATATTACAACATTACATTTTGTGAAAACCTGAACAGATCTCATTAGGACCAAGTAATATTAATGTTACCGAAGTGTTATTCAGTATGTAAATCGAAATTACATCATAGCGAAATTTCATATGCTACTATGCTGTGCGATGCTCCAAAATATCGATGAGTGTTGTCATGTTGGATATATTTCATAAAAGCTACCTCATAATGAAGATCGCAGCCATTTTTTCCACATTCATAGGTCCGGCTTGTATCTTGTGCGCCGACCCTCACTCCGACAATACGTTGTCCTTTAATGCAGTGAGCCGCCGTAAGGACGTATTTGGAGTTTATCAAAGTGCCGGTACATTTGAAATAAAACCCGTTATTTACTGCAAAATTTTATATGGTTTTGTATCATTTCGAAAATATATATGATGTCTAGTAATTATCCATAGTACAATGATTACAACGTTCAGAGCACTACTCACAACTACCAAATTTATGTTGGCAAATATTGATAAACTTCACTATGCAGTTGATGCAATTAGTGTTTCGCTAAACAAAGAAACAGGTTATTTAGCAGAAAATAAATAATAAATTGGAATAGAAATTAATAAATATGATAAATAGAAATTATAAATAAAATTAAGAAACCTTTGTGAGCGATGAGAACCAACCAGGGAAATTCATTCAATGATGCTGCATATCCTCCTAACAATCTGTTTGACTTCACATAGCCGCAATCATTTGGCAATAGATTGATATTGGGATGCGTTTTAATATCATCTTCCTGTTTAATGTTCATTAAATCCGAACAGCAGATCTGAAAAATTTAAAAAAAAAAGATTATATATGTCACCATTGGTTTGGATTCTTAACCTCCGTACAAATATTTTTTAAAAAGCTTTATGATGATACGTAAACTTTACTACTACTTTTTCTTATTTATTAAGATACAGAACACTTGTAATATTCTGCTGATATTTATACGAGAGTAATGTTATTCTGTATAGAAAAATGCTAAACGTTGTGACATTGTTCATCACGATATTTTTTTTGTGTTATATATTATAAAAGATCATTTGTATTTCATAAAAAAATAGGTAAAAGATTTGTTGATAAGAAAATGTTTCAAAATTTTACTGCTGCTAGATTTCTGCTATCAAGTAAAGTCAACATGTATCAAGGCGATATTCAAAAATACTGTTGTATAAACTTCCTTAATAGAACCACATTGTCCACTCAGTTCCTTAGTTCAATAAAAAAAAAACTTTGCCTTTGGTATTCTTTCAGTGCTACACAATAGGTTCTTCAAAAGTGAGTGAGTCTGAGTATTTTTGTTCTGCGTCACAAGTTGCATGGCCGTGTTACATTGGGTTATTTCAATACAATTACTGCAGGTTTCTGTAAAGAATATATTAATTTATATAATAGTATTTTCTTTTTTATACTTAATCTTCACTATATAGAGGTATAAAGAAATACATTGGTTGCAGGTTACGACTCTGATCCGATAGGAATATACAATATTATTTGAAGGCGAAATATATATTGCAATAAAGAAGTAAGGATGTTCCTGACTAAATGACTACATTAACACATGCTCTCCAAATTTCATTAATTCATTACCTAAGTTTATTAATTAACATTTTACCTTCCAGAGCTTTGATAAATTAAAAGATGTAAATATAACAATAATATAATAATATGGCATTAGATTTATGTGATAGCTTGTTAGGAAGGTAGCAAATTTAACACTAATGAAATGATATCTAACGTAGTTTGTTTAGTACGTTATTATGACAAAACTTGGGTTTTATATCGTATTCAATAATCTATACAATATTTTTAAGCATTTTTACTTACTTAAACTATTTGTGACACAAAGTGACAGTGCTCCAATAAATAAGACAATAAACATTTTTAACGCTAACGTGCTTGTATCTCTGCAGAATTCTATTGATAACTGAATCATACAATCGGCGTACTGTTTTTTTTACATTCAGTAGGTATTTTAACGAAACATATCATTACCAATATACACATTACTCACGCATAAAATTAATTGGTTGCTGTCGGTATTACCACATGGGCGATAAATATATTTACAGATCTTTAATAATACTTTATATTAACAATAAAAATAAGCATGATTGGTTGTTAGTCCTATAAGTTTTATCACTATTTCTAAATATATTGAAATCAATGTATCAAAAAAAATGTCTAATAATGTTTAATTTTAACATCTATAGCAGTGATTAACAAACTTATTTCCGTAACCGCCCTCTTAGGAAATCAATTATTTTTCACCGCCTCTTAAACTTAAAAACCACAATTTCATGAATATAAAATAATTTAGTTATATTAGTCGATTATGATGTTAAAACTTACATTCTGAACTAGAAATTTTTACCAGTGAGAGCAAATAAAATCCAACTTTATAATATAATATTAATAATATATTTTAATCGAATTAAAAGAAACAATATAACTATTTAATATGTTTTCGTTTTTATAATAATATAATGAGATAGATGAACTCGATGATATTGAATAAGTTTGTTGATATCAGGTTCGATTTTACTCGAAAACAGTGCAGCAGGTTTTAGTGAAATTTAAAAGACTATGTAAACGAAATTATAAATTATGCATCGCCCCCTAATCCACATAAACGCCCCCATTTTTTTTGGACCTCTTAATGCCCTCTAGCTTTAAACGCCCCCAAGGGGGCGTTATCGCCCACTTTGAGGAAGACATGATCTACAGTGACAGGGTTAATGGTCTTAATACTCTCATTGTAAAAGACGGCTCAGGTTCCCAAAACATGGACATTAATGGGGCTGTTCATTATTAATCAAAATGGGCAAGCAGTTTAATAGTATAAGATCTGGGCAAATAAGGAAGTCTAAAAACAGAAATTTAATTGTAATACAAAGTTCTCTGATTAGTTTCCGGAAACTACCGGACACCGGTGTCACATGAGGTAGAGTTTGATTAGTGGTAGAGTTTTTTCGTACTCGGTGATTATGATCTTCATATTGCTGTGTTCCCTATGACAACCTGATTATTCTGCGTGAATATCTTCACAATCCACGGCTTCGTGCACCTAACAATTTTCAAAGTTAACGGACCGTAATTGCCTATTCCGGATAAAATTTCATTGTAAAATCCAAACGTTTTGGAAATTTTCAGATAAAGATAATATTTTATAACGAGGTTATCTCTGTTATAGACAATGTTTATTAAACATTGGAATATAAAGACGCAGTAGAGATAAGAGTTGGGAATACCGTACGGACACATGTGCCCGTTCTCTGAAGATGTGCACCACATGGTCGAACTCGGAAACACGTGAGTCCGTGCGCTAGTTATATTAAACGAATTTTCTGTTAATAAATGATTGTATTTACTGTTGTGAAGTAATAGTGTTTGATCAGGTATAAATCTACAGTAGTAAGGTAAACGCAGTTATTCCGTCGGTCCTCCCGAACAGGTTCTTGCCTTGTCGTGGCGGTTGGGCTCTTGTAACCGTGGCTTGGTTATCCACGGTGAAGCCAAAACGAACCTACGAGCCGGCCCGAGGTGGCCACTCCTGGTGAGCTCGAGCAGCTCATCTCGGATATGTGCCAGTAGGCTGCAAGAGCAGGGTGCAGTTTGCTCGTGCTTACTGTTACTGCAGCTGAGGTGGACTCGAGGGGGGAGAGGAGTATCGGTATTATGATTCGCCACTCTCCCTACCCTCCGCGGCCGCTTAAAGGTTGGCGGCGGAACCCAAGACGCCGGCCGATAAGAGGGCGCGCTGTATATTCAAAGGAAATATATTTAAAGGTTGACTGGTAGAGAATGCCATATGGCATTAAGCCCGCCTGTGTACTTATTGTTTTGTGCATGAAGCATTATAAATAAATAAATAAATATTTTCCAGAGTGCCCTACTGGAGGAAGAAAAAAGGGATGGCAAAGGCATGTCCTCCACGTTAAAAAAAGGTATTACCACGGTATTTCGTGGTATTTTGGCTTTAGAACTAAATACTTCGCAATCATGATCGTCGTCGGTAGCATTAATATTTTTTTTCCATTACATAGAATCTTACAGTTCTCTTATTTGTTTTTGTTTAATTTAAAGCGTTTTATTGCATTATTTTTGTCAAAAACTCGTCTTTGTCAATTACCGAGATATGATTTCGAATACATTTTATACTCTTATTACCAAGTACTGAAAAAAAAGATTAAGTTTTTAATAGAATCGTGTGCTAGACTCGTAGTTATTGAATTGAAATAGAAAAATATCTGCTAAATCGGTAATTGATACCGATTTTGGATACCGCGGTAATACATGCGTTTACCTTATTTTATTTCTTTATTGTAAGAATATAATGACCATTTTTTATATAGAATTTAGTACATCATGATATAGTATTATGACGAAATAACAAAGATTTTTTTGTTCTCACATTTTCTAGGATAATTCTAGGATAATAATAACAATGTAGTAAAAAGTATTTAATGCTATATTTATTACTTCACAGTAGTATTAAACTATATTATAACTATTGAAAGATTCTTATGGTCGGATTGTGTCCAAAATCCATTTCATGTACCAAGAGACGTCGGTGTAAACACCGGGGAATGTAGAACCACATTGACTCGGTCCGTGGGATACGATGCCGTGTTGGATGTATCTGAAATGACTATAGTATCTGCCTTCCAACATCAGGGGACCACCAGAGTCACCTTTACAGGAATCTTTACCCAATTCGCCAGCACAAAGGATTGTCTTTGTGAGATCTTCCTTAGAATTTCTGTAAAAATATTGTTGAAATTTGAAATATCCGGCTCAAAGACAATCAAAAAGATACTGATAATGCACATCAGACGAATTGAAACGATATTAATATAGACCGTGTTAAGTTTTTTACCAAAAATTAATCATGTTGTGTAAAATATCATTTTGACTTATTATAATCGTTATACATATGTATAATTTACACATTACACTAATCTGTTTACATAGTAATATTTGTTTACTTGATTTTCCTTTATACTGATTTCCTCTTATTATCACCACGCTAGTCCGTACGGAGAGGGAATTCCGATTTCACATACAGATCGCCCTTTGAAATCTAGTTTTAATAGTTTACAATAATAAAAATATTAAAATAGTAAATACCTGTTGTAAAAATGTTTGCAGCTTTCACTGGTGCTTATTGGTACTTCAACTTTGAGCAGCACGGACGAGGCGGTATTGTTCTCAGTCAATCCCCAACCAGTGACAATAGCGCGCTCGGAATCAAGAGTCCTTTCTCTTAACTCACTCGTGATCGGTAGACATATCGGTCCTATGTTTCCTGAAATATATAATTTATGTAAAAATCAAAGGAAAATAGGACAGGAGTGGACTATGATCTCCCTGAGACGAGCATGGGCTTAGGCGCCTATGTTCCGTAGGGAATCCGTGAGTCTTTTGCAATGCACTAAAGGTGTTTATAAAAGGAGTTTAAATTAGTGCAATTCTCACATGACGGTGTCTTCGCTCCAAAAGAAGAATATCTTCAAAATATTTACTGTCCTTGCTTTTTCAAGTCAATAATTAGGCTAAATATTATATAAAATGATTAGGTCCAGTATTGAACAATCAAATTAAAAATGAAGAAGAAATTACACCAAAATATTTTACCACTGAAGATTATTAACATGCAAATTGCAATTAAACAATTTTTTCTAGTTAACTTAACGACGTTTCGTTTATTACTTAACTGGGCTACATAGTAAATAATTTTTACATACCTTATAAAATTGTAATGTGTTTACTTTCTTAGTATTTTCTCTGTCACTTTTACTTAATACGTTTATATTAAAGAGAAGAAAAGTGGAATTCAATACATCGGTTTTTACTTACGTGGTGAAAAATCAACCGGTCTTCTCAACCTTAGAAGCGCGATATCATTACGTACTAGAGGAGGGCCATTGTATGCAGGATGAATAATTCTGTCTGCTACTCCAACGTCCTAGAAAAATACGATTAAAACCAATTTTATACTGTACCAGCCATTTAACAAACCTTAAGATTACATCAGATGAAAATAAATGTTAAAAAATCACTAAATATACTAAAATGGTCTTTCCTAATATTTATTATATAATATAATGTTCATGATAATACTCGTTACTGGAATAGAACAATGCCGTTATAACAGTAGATTAACTATATGTGAATTGTAAATAAAAGGTGGATACGGAAAGACTTCTCATCCATCATCACTTCACAATAAAGGGCTTATTTTAGAGCAAAAGAAACTGGTAGAGCTGTGAAATCCAAAGACGAAAGAAGTCTGGTTACGACTTATTAAAATTTAATTTAAAATAATTTATTAAATCGATACGCAATAATTTAATAATGTACCTTATGATTAGATTCACATATGTTGGTATTTTTTTCACAGTCTACTTCAGTTTTCCAGTCGTAATCTCCAATTCTTATTCCTGCTATTTTCCTGTCTTTCACACAGTGGGCTGCAGTTAATACGTACGATGGGTTGATGAGTGTTCCCCCACAGAGGAACTGTCGGCCGATACCTGAAATGTGGGAAGTAAAAATAATTACAAAAAGAGGGACTAAAAGGCTTTCACTTAGGTACACTAAATTTCTATTATTTGTATTGATCCTAGCATTTGTAGTAAGTTAACTTTTTAATTTCTCTACGATTTTAGTTATAGTTTACTTTTAAGCAGTGTTGAAAAGGTAAGCTCGTGACTTTTGTTTTAAATGAAAAATCAAAACATTTGAAGGTGCTTTAGATATTGGTTCTTGTGGTGTTTTATCAACAGGTAACATCATATAATAAATCCGCTTAACATTAAGTATTAAACAACAAACTCATCATGATAACAACAAGACAAACTTACGTGTATTGTACGAAATAAGTACCATCCATGGAAACTCGTAAAGTTTAGCGACTTCTCCTCCTACGATCTGACTACCCTCGATGTTACCACACTCCTCCGGCAATAAACGAAGATTTGGGTGGTAGTCTACTTCTGCAGGGGCAGGAGGAAACTCTGAGCAACATACCTAATACAAAAATTATGTAAATAAATATAAATCATATAAAAAGAACCATAAAAGAAATAGAATAGTGATATAAAAATATTTTTAATCACTGTACTTTGCACAATTATTTATACTTAAGTTAAAAAAAACCTACTTTCGGGATTCCATTCACGTATTCTGAAGAACAAAGTGCGCTTCTGATGATTTCTTCAGTTCGAGTATTCTTTTTATTAACCGCGAGGTACAAGGCTCCAGGACATGAATCGAGGAGTTTGCAGTCTTTGCAGGTTTCTGAAACGTTGTCCGATTTAAAAAATTTATTATAATAAAATAGAAATAGGTTTTGGACAGCCAAATGTGTAAGCAATAATAAAAATAAATTTACTTTCGCTGAAATTTGGAGGATGGTGCGTTAAGAATTTATAAAAAAATTTGTTAGTAATAGTAAAATTAGGAAGGAGAACTTCGACGTGATTAAATTTGCTGGTTGAGGGTTATTTTCCCTCGTAAAGGTTACTATTTTACAATTGAAAAAATGCATTTAGGTACACACTATCTTTGATAGAACAACTTAATAGAAAATTAACGGAATTAAGTATTACAGTAAGTAAATTAAAATTATTTTATAATTGTTGAGTACTAATTAGTATTTCAAATACTTTTAACCTTAAAGCTTATAGTAATAACATTGATTCATGTATTTTTATCTTTTCTCAAGTACCAAAACATTATGATAATGTAGCAACTTTATATTTATTTACTAAATCAGAGAAATATATTAATAAATTATGTATCAAAACGTTGCGGACCGTATTAACTATTTGCTTTGTGACCTGAACACTTAAGATGTTTTTGCAAGTTTTTCCTGCTTCGGCTTTGTTCATAAAACCGGTGTAACATGTCGAGACACATCAATTATAATAATATTATACCGATTATAAATTAAGTCTCAAATTTTGGTATTATGGATGACATAGTTATTTTAATAACAAAAAAAATATGTCAATTGTTACCGCAACTATCTGAAATTAGAAAAATGTACCAAAACTCTATTTTTTCGCTGTTTTTAAGTATATATCATGGTACCAGGATTCGCAATTAAAACAATTTAATCACTTTTCTCACGTTAATAAGTAACAATTGTGAGAGAATACTGTATCTTAAAATAATAAAATAAGGTGACTTTGCTTTTCTATAAAAACCAACAAAAAATGGATAAATACGTTGATTAAAATTCATGACTTACTTGCTAATATTTCGTGTGAACCAAAAACAAACGCCAAAAATATCACAAACTGTGCACTCAACATTGTTTATCACAAATGATAACTATAATACATAAAACTTCGATCCTCTCCTCACGGAGGTTCAAAACCTACTGACCATGAATACCTCTGGCTTTACCGTATAACGAAATACAGCGGAGATTTGTTAAACACCTATAATTTTATACAACCGAGTGCATATAACGAATAGAGGGATTTTACGCATTAATTAAGTTACTAATATGATGAAACGTTTTAACATCACCTCGATAATCATTTTTACTGAGGTAAAACTAATTTTTAGTATAGTAAGGTTTATTATAAAAGTTATAAAATATGTATCAAATATTCTGTTTTGATAAAAACAAACCAAGTAAAACTTTCCTAATAATCATTAATCTATTCTACTATTTTATTTCTTCCCGTTCACGTCTTTCTTGATTTTAATTTTTAACTTTTTCTTTTATTAATAGATAATGTCGAAAATTTAAAATTTTGAGACTGTAAATAAACATAAAATGTATTTTTTTTCTTGTGGTGGTGTGCCTTTTTATAAAAACACGTCATATCTAATTATGACACACAGGCAAAATATCCTCCACGGGGGGATTTCTAAACAAGTTTATTTATCCTTGAATCATCTGAGGATATCAATATCGTTAACATTCCTAATGATTCTTCAGTGTCAAGTTACTTATCAAGGATGCTAAGAAAAGTGAAACATGGCAACAGGATAAATAAAACAGCTTTTTTCAAGAAATAAAGGGTAGATTTATAGTTTGACGACCGGAACAGCTATTTCCGTCCATTTAAAATATGGAAGACTCAGAACTATTAAATTTCTCATCTTTACTTTTAAAGTAACTTTTTTATTAGTGTAGAGGTATATACACTTATATTAAAAATGATATATTGGATTTTTTCATCGTTGTGGTCTACAAGGGACAAGTCTTCTGTTACTTCGATAGTTACTTCCTTAAATTAGGATAGATTTTCTATATCTCTTTGGAGAGTTATTAATGGTCTAATGCAAAGGCATTCTCATTAGGCAACTTCATCACACAAACCGACATGTTCCTCGAGGTGTTTTACTTTCAATCTTATCAACGATTAATTTTTCAAAATTATCTGGTTGTGTTTTGAAATTTGTCTATAGTAAGCAAGAGTTCTTAATAAGTCTATCGATTATAAAACCGATTACTAATTAAATCGATGTACATTGTACCAAATTGTTTTTGCCGCGTTGATATATACAAATGTTAAGCTTTGTTAATACAGTTATTTTTCTAGATACAGGACCCTTAAATATGGACCACGGTAAGATTAGCATACTACTGTTTAGCGGTAGAAATCGACGCTGCTGTGGTAGATTTTTTGGACGTTTTGTAGGAACTAAAACCTATCACTAGTACCTTAAACACGAAAAGTTTAAAGTAAAATTGCATGCGATATTAAACTTAAATTCATGGTATTGCAAAACCTCTACCCTATGATTCATGGTTTGGATCACTGATTTCCTGTTATTAAAATCAGTAAAACGACTGTTTTGCAAGGAAAATGTAAGTTATTTTTTTAATTGCAGCGTGATTTAAGTTTTTAATTAGTCATCAGAGTCATCTGTGTTTACTTGAAGGGTAACGTGTTACACTACATTTTTACTTGAGAACTATTTTTTTTTATTGCTTTTATGATAATTTTAAAGAAACAATAATATTCTTTATTTTCAAGTTTACTAGAACAACGTTTTTATAATATTAAATAACATTGAGATAAAAGAAGATAAGATGATGATGTATTCTCTGAGGATTTCACGTTTCATATATAGTAGAATAAGCTATTCTACAAGTATATTTAGAATGTGAAGTTGGTAGTTAAAAGACGGTTAAAGTCAATTACCACCTTTTGTAATGAACTAGAGTGATTGGTGTAATACCGTGTGTGCATTTTTACTTAACAGTAACTTCATAGTATTGTTTGCTGTACTAAACTGTGACACGTTAGCACTTTGTGTAATCATCACTAATATCGTGAGAACTTGTTTCTGTTGTATATCCTATTTTAACATGATTCTTTTAAACACTTTTTTTGGTCTACGAAGCGACCAAACGAGCGAGACTGCTTTTGGTCGAGATATACTATGTATTTACCTAAGACATGAAATAATTGTTGAATTATAACTAAAAATTATCCTTACATTAGTTCTATACATTTTTAACACTACTTACTAGCAAAATTTGTGTACCTTTCTTTGTACCTTTGGGGGTTTGATTGTCCCTATATATTTTGCGTATTTAGCACCGGGTAAGAAATCTTTATAAAATAATACAAATCCTTTAGATTTAATTTACGTGTACTTGATAAATTTAGCGTTATATAAATCTACAAATTTCAAAGAACTTTACACGACTGTAATACACGACGATAGTGAGTGAGTCTCAAATGTGTCTTCTTTTTTTGTCACCTCTGAATATGCGCCACATACCTTTATGTATCTTTCTTCTACTTTTTGTAGTTATATAAATGGGGCTGATATAACGCTGTATGTATTTGATAACAAATTTCGTTATATAAATAAGGAAAGAACTTTATAATTCACCATTATATCTATAAAATACGTTCAGTAATTTAACTGCTTCAATTTAAACAATGACTGAAGCAAGTAATGAACAATGTTGCATGCACAAGCATTTGCTATAATATTACATAAGGCGTTTTTTACTACAATTGGCTAATACTCTCTAAATATTAAATGACAATCAGACTGAAGATGGTAAAACGTGGTCGACCAGAACATGACTAGAATTTATAAAATAAACCTTACCACCATACTTTCCGACTATCTAAACATCATGTGGGCCTGGAATCAAAGATTTATTAGTGATTGGTTTTTGTAGCAAATAAAGATAAATAGCGCAGTGGTTAGTGGTTACCGCTTTTCTACAACCAATACAGTTAAACAATAAAAATAAGTTTAGGAAATTCTATTTCCACTTTTCTCTATTCTTAAGTTCTACACGTAGTGTAATAATCTATAAATACTTAAAAGTGCAACCGACATTTCGTCGCCAGATCGACGTGTCAAGATATATAGTACGGTAATATGGAAGAAATTCATTAGTATGTACTAAATTATTTACCAAAAATTTATCGCAAACATAATTTTATTAGCAGCGATAGATAATAAAAATAATAAGTTTTTAAAATTCAAGAATATTACGTTGTTATAAGGAATATTTACGAATAATTATTATACAAAGAAAATATTAGCTTTAATAAATATAATACATAGTAGTACAATAACAATCATGAGATTCACAAACCCGATCTCAGTCTGATTGACCTCAGCGTTCAGGTCAAACCCACTCGCTACAAAATCCCAATCACATCTCTTTGATGCCAAGTCAACTACATTGTATGTAATCAGCTGTGATCACGAAGTTAGTCATCGATTTTATCTTTATTTTATTCGCATTGGTTGGTGATTTTGTTTTTATCATATATCACGAGTATAAATTAAGAGGCACTATTAAAGTTTTGCTGTTACAATAGACTTTCGGCTAATAAACAGGAAGAAGGTAGAAATATTAAATTTTTCATAGTAACCTCTTATCATTTAAGTTGTTGGATTAAGATTTCGATGGTGTCTATCTAGATAGCTAAAATAGCACCAGAAGTAGAAACGAACTTAAGTGGACAACACCATGTTTCAGTTTGAAGGTCGCTATGGTAACCAATTTCCAATTTTTAAAGTAGAATCATTTTATTTCTTAAGATGAGTTGCACTACTATAAAAATAAACGTTACTTAAACTTGTCACATTTATATTAAATATAAGCACATAAAATACAATTTGAACGCAACGAGACTCATGCAAATAAAATAAAGAATTCTTTAATTTGGTATTTTACTTGAACAGTCTTTTAACAATTTGAAAATGTGTATTCTAGTTAGTTTTATATATGTGATATAGTAAAGAAAAACATATAATTTTTAGTAAAGATACATGTAACATATAAACTTAAATATCTACTACAGTTTTAACGAATTTTTCAATGTTAAAAGGAATTTAAGATAATTCAAAAAGTAATCAACGATACTATATGCTAAATTACCAGCAAAGCTCTGACAGGAATTTAATATTTAATGTCGAAGTGGCTGGTTTTACTTGTGTTGGTTAATTTTTATTTTTAGTCAGAATAACTACATAACCTCTTAAGTCAGAAAGTTTTGATGACGTTATTCTGACAAAAATACGTTTAAGTTAAGTTTTTCTCTCTTGAAATAAAGACTCTATACAGAATACAAATTTTCATGTTCATTGTTACAATAGTGATATCCGTTACAAATATAACGATTGAATTATAAACGATATCAATCAACAGACCAAAAGACAATTGAACAGCTCCAAATTGATCCGTTATAAGATCTGTCGTGAGTTATCGCCATGATTAAGAGCAATAGATAAGTAATAAAAAGTACAAGTACCGCAGCAAATCGGGATGGCACGTTTGCTTAAGGTTTTTGATACCCGAGAGAATAAGATTTGAAGCCAAAGACTAAGTAATATCAAATAGTTATACATAATTACTTATTGAGATGTTAAAGCTTCCTGTTTCAATTCCACATGACTTAAATTCACGCCACCTTCATGTTTTTTTCAAAACTTGAAAGCTAAGGGTCATCGCAATGAATAATTTATTAAAATAAAACATTAACTCTCCATTTGATCACTCTTAATGTGGCATTAATTTTTAATGAAGACCACATTAAAATAAAAGGTTTAAATTTAACTTTTTTAAATACTGAAATACGGCATTAAAGCTCTTGTTATCTTGTAAGTTGTCATTTAATGCTTTTACAGTTAGATTAAAATCGTTAACTGTATTTTAAAAGGGATATTTGAATAGTAAACTTATACAAAACTAAGGTTAAGATAAAATGTTGACCTATGTTGTATTGGAATTGACAGTAATGTGCTAATACTTTTAAGTTCAGATCTAAACATTGCTAACATTTTCTTTAGTTACTTTTATTTTCTTATTTACATACAGACAAGAATTAAAGTTTGTTTTTGATCTAAAAAATTTATTTCTTAATTTAATTTCTTTTCATAATAACATTGTATTAGTAAATTTAGATATCTTTCCTATAAATTCTAACAAATAATACAAGTAATTGTTACGTTTGGTTTGACACACTTGACTTATTACCCTTCCGCTTACTTCTCCCTACTGAGTTAATCTTAATCTAGAGTAATTCAGCCTAAGACCTAAATAAACTCAGCGCCGTTGCGGCGCCTTTGCCTAATTTAACAATTTATGACTGCAGCCCAGTAATGTTTATTACTGCACTTACATTACCGCAGAAATACAAAGTAACTCCCACAATTTATAACCTGTGTGGTGTAAACCAAACCAATATTTGTTGTTTAGGTTAGGGCATTTTTAGATGTTAAATGACAATATGGCTGGAGATAGTGAAATGTTCTCGTTAAAAATACTGTAGCCTCCTTGGACAGTTGTTATTGATATTTAGGCAAAAGATTTATGAACTTGCTAGTAAGTAAGACGGATTAAAAATAATGCTTTTAACAACCAATCTCCACTAAAATGCCCCGTAACCAAATCGTCGGTCTCTGTCTCACAATATAAGCAGATTAGTCGTTTTGCTACAGTGAACTGTGACAGCAGTAATAAAAACTGTTTATACAATGAGATTAGAGATTGGTTAAATGAAGGAGGTGCTCTTAGTTTTATTGATTCCTTTTATAAATAATTCTTGTAACAAATTCATTAGACCCAGAGCCGAATCTGAAACAAGCTGAAGTACTGTAACCTTTAGTTAAGTTATTTTAATGAATTGTATACCAATTTGTGTTAATTATAAAATAAGTTCTGTTGATAAATAATTCAATGTATATTCCAGTTAATTAAACATGTACTTAAAATTTAACACAGCTTGTTTGTCGTAAACTCTTTAATGTACTACTTCTTGGTCGAATGATTGGTACATAATTAGATTTAATATAATTTATTATTAAAAGTCACGGTGAAAAAGAATAAACAATACACTACTTAAAACAAGTTAAATATTACGGCGGGTTTGTTACTCAGAACTATTTTTTTTAAGAATTAAGTTATATAGAAATTGTATAGAAGTTAGATCTAAGACATTTATCCTGAAGAGTAGTCAAAACTTTTGTTATATAGACAAATAATATTATGTTAATCAATTGATATACCGAATTATCTGGTATCTTTTTTTTTATGAAATGTGTATTTTCGTATAAACAAATGAATTTTCCACTTTCATTCAAATGCAAACATTTGGTAGTTCAAGTATAAATACATGAAAATTAATGGAGTTCAGTATTAGGTTTTGTTAAGAGTAAAACTGAGTCAGTTGACTTTTTCACAACAAAATAGTGTGAACCTAATGACCCATTTTAACATTAGAGTCAAGTCCGTTTGTGAATCCATTTAAGATACGAAAAGGATCGCTTAGTGATTGTCAACAGGGGCTCAAAGACAAACAAATAAAAACAAAGGGAGAGAAAAATGGTAGGCACTGTTTCCTGTATTTGTGTTACCTAATGCGGTATGAAACATCTCCATTGTGATGTTTCGGTGTTGATGTGTAAAAGCGGTGATTTGGTTCTGTTTGATATACGTCCCCCGGCATTCGGCGTCGAGTGTGGTCATTGGACGTAATTGTTTGTATAACTATTTTTAATGCACGCATTTAAACCTCGGACGAAAGCTTTAATCGGATAAATGTTTTAGAACACTGACGAAAATTTATTTTCTCATGGCATAAATCTCGTTGTAATAAACGGAACTTAATATATAGGTATGTATTCACGTAAAAAATCATTCTGTTAAGTTCCGCACACAATATATAGGATTTATAACAAAAAGCGAGTAACAAACAGTTTATATTAGAATCTACAAAAAACTTAAATTTTATTGCATATTGAAATATATTTTAACTGCTTCCGGGCACAACTAATTTGCTTTATAATAATAAAGTATATAATCCTACTCCGGGGTCACATGTGGTCACATTTGGATGGAGGTATTGTTTTCTTGAATTCTATGTACTTTTCACCCTCATATTGAAATTCTGCTCCACAACAAGATAGCGTTGTTCCAAGTAGAGGAAAGCCAGAACATTCTAGGCGAGAACGCACCATGTGAAGCCAAGGTCATGTGTCAGGCTATGGTTTAAAAAGATATGTACCATTGTAATTGTAAAAATAAATAATATATATTAAATTTCGTAAGAATATTTGTGTCGTTGCTAAAACATGTCGCCATAAAGCATAAATTTGAACAACCGGTTTTAGTTCGACAGCTCAGTGGTTTACATTGCGAGCTTTAGTAAGTTACGGCCCGTATCCGTGATAACACGCAACGTGATCGTATTTTTTACACAATCTAAGTTAAAACCGCACATTTCAACAAACTCTTTAAGTTAGTGTTCATCTATTGCTTATTAGAAATAAATTGTGTGATACATCTCGAGAATGTGATAAAATATGTGTTGAAAAAAATGCATAACATAATATATTCATTATATGTCGACAGCTATTAAATATAATTTTATCATATTCAATACCTAATTTTTTTTGATACAACATGTAAGTATTTTTAATTTGTGCTTTATAATGTATGGATTATTTTTCTAATGTGCTTAATTTTATAAAAATTCCAATCGTGACAAAATTATTTGTCTATACATCCGTTATAACTATGTTAGATCATGTCTATATATTTTCTCGTTTAAAATAAAAAAAATGTTATGTGCGGTAGTAATACGGATATGTCCTTTGGATACGTATATATTTTTCACCTTGAAAATCCTATAAATGTTTATCATACGTATAAATTGAAATATTGAACACACATTTCCAAGTTTTTCTTTTTCATCCTTTTAAGCACCTGATTTTTTTTTAAATAAATGTTGTTACTTTGGGACTCTACCTAATATCGACGTCATGTTACTTTAAGCCTCAAAAGAAATACTAACAATATTGAAAGAGAAGCGACCATTAAAGCACCTGTGCTTTAATATTACCTGCTCGCATCTGCCTTCTTATCCGTAGGTAAAATACAAAGGTTTTTAATAAAATCATTGGTACAACAATAAAATCGATCAGATAACAAAAGTAATTGAAAAATGTAATTCAATTTCGCACTATTTAAACAATTCTGTCACATAAATTACTTAGTACTTAAATATTATCATTTGCTTTAATTAATAGTTTTCCAGCGGTTTTCTTTAGTATAACTCCACAGTGTACTTATGGCGATTTGTGAAAGATGTTAAGGAAAGGGAATCACGAGGTCGATACAAATTTTAACTTTACTGTCGGTTCGATGAAATAAGCTTTCTCTGTAGCAACTTAAAAACACTCTCAAAATAAACTAGTGCTATATCATCGAAAGTTAAAGGTTCTTAGTAACAGAAGAAAATAAGCTTAATATGCATATCAGATACTTCATACAAATACTGATCTTCCACGTGTTCTACTCAACAAACTAACACTGACACTGACACTAACTACCGATTCAAAAGTTTGCACTTTGCAACACTATGGTCAAATTGTACTGCCACCTACCTAAAACGTTGCCTACTAACTAATACTGGTCGCGACTGTAAAACTATAACGCTATATTTTAATCATTATAAATAAATTATATATCTATAAGAATAATTCCCTAATTTATTTGCTGCTTTATAGTCACTTTATTGCGCTATTTAACAAATATATTCAGTTACTTATTTTAATGTTGCTTACACTCAAATGGATGAAAAATATACACCTGTTTATGTCAATATCTTTCTTGGTGAATGTTAATGGCTCAAACGTAGCTGCTGAACACCGTTAGATCAAGTAAAAACCGATGCGGATGTTCGATTAATCATACTTTTCGTGATCTACCGCGATTGACACTGTTTTTTTAGGTTATACCCGCTACAGTCAAAAAAAGGAGATTGAAATTGTTTTTCGTTTGTTTTAAAGCTTTTAACTAAAATAGTTTTACTCACTTTGCGTCTGTGGGCCATTTGACTGTTACTATAATAAAGTCCACAGAACCACAAACTCAGAAAAGAGTAAAATTTATTCGCATACAGAGAACATTGAATGTTGTAGTTTTTGTTTCGTACTTAATTGACCACAGTGTAATAAAAATTTAATGGATCACCATTAATAGCACACATAAAAAATTTAACACCGCTCGATGAGACGTCGCAAACTCCCGAAGTATTTGCATATTTAAGTAAGTCAAGGTACGATAACATACTAAAGGAGAAACTAAAAAACATAACGTGATTTATGGTAAAATATTTATATAGTCTTAGTAAAAAATTAAAAGGTTTAACAAAAATTAATTCAAGATTGGAATTGATTGAATGAAGCGATTTTTTGGAGGAAATTTCTTGAATAATATTTACCACTCCACTAACTTCCCATCATCAAACGCATTCTAAATTACTCTATTTCCACCAGGTCGTTTCCCAATCTATGGAAAGAGGCGCAAATAATACCTCTACCCAAAAAGTCCAAACCCTC
>DWLS01001521.1:0-21402 GCA_018246255.1 Pachliopta kotzebuea | reverse complement strand
TTTTTTTTTTTTTTTTTATTTTTGATATGCTCTTTTATTCCTCGGACTATTGTCGGAGACCTTGTTTGCTTATCAAAAGTTGTTAGAAATAAATGATACAGAGGAAGCGAAGGTTTTCGCCGCGGGGAAGGGAAGGAAAGAGGGGGGATGGTTAAAAATATTAAGCAATGAATTATGTAAAGTTTATAACGCGGCTAAGCACCGGAATAATTTCAAGCGGTCTAATTTTACGCGTCCTCCCCTCCATTCCCTCTGCCTACCCCCAAAGCGGCCAGCCTCTCCCCGCTGCACTTGTTTCAAGCTTTTATATTTTGCAATCTTTTACCTTAAATAGATTTAAGCGGATCATTAAAAAAATGTTACATTAAAAGCGTTGGTTTAAATTTAAATACTGCCGTCGTTTTCTATGTGACTGGTCGAGTGGGCCCTCGGCTACCTGGCTCAATTCTGCAGCCGCAATTAATTATTATGAGCTGAAGTTATTTCAGCGTAACTATATTATCATCATAAAGTATTATAGGAACTTAAGAATAACCTCATGGTTAACCCTAATGAATATTACCAATGTCAACAATACCTCAATGACCTTAAAGCGATGACCATAGAGAGAATTCATAATCTTACTAATATCTTCCCTTTCCCAGAATGGGATATCGCTATGCCAATATAATGGCAGTAATTTGCTATGTATATATAGCTATAGTGACATTTTGAATTTATTATTTTTATACTATTTATTATTATTTTTTTAGTTTCTTAGTTGCAAATAGAATAAGCACCTACTAGTATTTGTAAAAAGAAGCAGCTGTACATAAATATCGAACCAGTGAAATAAAAGAGAGTTTTCTGTATATTCTTCCGTTCGCCCCTAGTTTGTACTATTTAAAACTCCTTTTTAATTATTCGACGTGGCTACTCGAGTAAGACTTTCACCTGATGGTAAGTGATACGTTTGTCCATAACGCGGCGTTGGTTAAGATGATATACACAGCATTATATTGTACTTGCCTTGAGACGTAAATTGTCAAGTCTCGTTTCCGCAAAAAATTTCACTAGCATACAGCACCCTTCAAACCGAAACACAGTAATTGTATTTTTCGGTAGAAATATGAGCCACGGCAGTTCTGGAAGAAAAGATGCTGCTGTTGGTTATCTTCGATGTAGAAACACGCACATTACAAAAAACATTAATTATTTATTCTTATATACAAAATGTTTTGCGGAATGTTGATTCCATATACCACTATTATGGCCATGAAAGCTTCATCAGTCCCAGAACTCGCTAATTCGGACTCCGCAAGCTGAACTATATAAATAGAAATATAAGGGAGACGAGAAAGCTGGAGGAAAAAGGATGAGAGGAAGTTCGAAGAGATATAAGTGGGAAGAGAAGGGGGAGAGATAATCCAATAGATATATTTGTATGTCATTTTATACAATCTGGTATCCAGGAAAAATTATACAGGGCTGCCTGCCTCGTAAGGGACTTGAAAGCTGAGCGGTCTCTCTAGATGATCATTATAATCTGTAGAATAATTTAAACCGAACAGTTATTTTTAAAGCAAACACTGAAGTATTAAAAAAAATCATTAAAAAGAAGCGAAAGCTGAAGGTGGAATTATTTTTAAAATACATTTTAATATTAAACCGTGAACACGCTGATCCATCGGAACCAGGCCCGAACCGTTGGCGCACAAACGTTCAAGTGCTTTTGGTCGGAGTGCGCTTGACACAGATCCGGCGCCGCAAGATTATTAATTATTTGAAATAATATCGCATCAGTCTGCTGATGGTGGCCGGCGGTGGTTTACGGTGGTTCCGATCCAATCAACTGCTGATTTTCAACACGTCAAGTGTTGCCAGGGAACCTATACATCGTTATAAATCCACTTTCCAATTTGTCGGCAATCATCTCTCACAATACTGTTTTATAACGTTACATATTTTTTATTGAACTACACATTTTTCTGTTTTAATCAATGAATTATTTTTTTAAAAGATATATAAAGGTAAATGCTTGACCACAATCTATGTTGTTAAGTCATGATGTGGTCTGTGGTGATAAAACGCATTAACTTAGCAAATGACTATTCACTCTTCACGCATATTAACTATGGCAAGTTGTTCCACTTCTCAGCTGTCTCGTTAGATGAGCTGTGTGAAATTTTTGAAAAATTTACATTATGTGGTACCAGCTATTACTCAGCTCATCAATGTATTATATATCTGGATTAATCTATGCTGACCTGCCTAAGTTCTAGATGCAACGTAAGCCTTGTCTGTCGTAGAAGGCGACTGAAAGAGTGTTTGGATCGTGGGATTTGAGTGTTGGTTCCCTCACAGACAATTAAGAAAGTCCGGGGGGGACAAGTACGAAGTGGTCTCGTATCTTGTCGCAGCACACTGAGGATGCTAGCGTAACAGCTTTCCCTTGGATACGCTCAGCAGCAGTGCAGGGAGACAACGGTGTGTTCAGTACAAGATCTCGAGCCTTTCGTTATACATTGAGGATGACCACCTACAGTGTATATCCCACAGTACTCTAGCTTTCCCCCAGGAAGCATCTTCAGAAGGTTCCCCATCACGATAAAAAAAAGTGTTCTTATACATAAGAACCAACTTTGACGTCGGTAGATAGGTACGGAGGTAGAAATGCTCTAACTCTGGTTACAATCCGTGTAAATATTAGTTCATTGTTCAAGGCAGTAAATAATATTTAAAATTTACACATAAACAGCAAGTAAAAAAAATTGGTTTAAAGTATATGTTGCAAGAATTATTTCGTTCTTACAAGAAGAGAGGCAATAGTAAAACTTCTTAAGCCTGGAACTTGGAGGAAGTCATCCGTCTTCATCTGATCAGAATGGTTCTTCTAACAGAACAGAGAAATCCGTTTGTGAGTTTAAAACATTTTTTTAATTGGACGTGACAGATAACTCTTTCGTTGGAATAAAATCCAGACCGTCATCAGAAGCAGCTGAACCTATTTAATTGAATCCGATGGAGCTGAGTTATGTAATCAATTCGAAAAGGGGACACGTTGTGAAGAGTAGCGGAGGGCGGGAGAGGAAGCGGATGAAGAAGTCTTGTTATATAATATATCGATGAAGAGGACGTTCGGTTGGTGGATGATACTGTTGTAACGAGATATTAAAAGCTGCAGCATCCTTCAAATGAGATATACTTGTAATTGCCGGTGAAAGAAATAATGACTTGTTTCTTATGCATCAATTCCATTAGTGCGAGAGACGGAAGAGTAATAAACATCTGATCAGGGAAACGTTTATTTAGCGATTGGAAGTTATTTATTCATTTATAAAATGATAGTAAAATAGTAGAAGTTTCAAAAAGTACTAAATAGTGTATTTTTTTTGGAAATTTGGACAGTTGATCCATCGGTTGGCAACTGTACTCATGTCTGTTATGTTCAGTAGGTTATACGGCTAGAAGTTAATATGTCGGCAGTGACATAATTAACAAAATTTTCGATATATATATTCTTTGATTACAAAGCTTATCTGATGCTAAACAAACAAACTACAAGGCCTACGGCATATTAAACTAAACTAAACGCTCCTGCTGGGAGTGTAGCTATCTGCCGGTAGATTTTCGTTTACAAGTGTCTTGGTTATGTATTTGTTTAAATAATTTTTTGACATGTATCTTTTTATCTTTTGATATAACCTTTTCAAAGACCAAAATATAATTAAAATCCATTTACTAATCACACAACCATCACAGTCAAATATGAATTGTTCTTGCCAACTACATTTACTAACTAGTACGGCAATGGAAGGTAAGGAAGGTTTTTAATTTCCAAGATGTAAAATTTGTAAATGACTTATCCGCTCGCCCGTCCACTCAGTTTCGTGTGACAACGTCTCCAGGAGTAAATTAATCGCGTACCCGTTTGAAACCTCATCAAATTGATTCTAGATCCGCACAAAATGAACTCCCACTGACTAATGCCTGTCTACTTGAATTCCAATTAGTGTTCCTATCTGGACATGTCGCTAAGTACTAATTACATTTATACAACCAATGCATACCGTAAATGCGGGGCCTTTTAGAGCCGGAAGCGGCACGCGAATACAGCCTCGGAAGGAAAATGTAGGGGACTTGTTAATTCTCGTCTTGGAGCGTTTCACTCGCGCTAATTATTTTTCGTGTATTCGTCAGCAGCTCGATGGGGTGGGGGAGGTTCAACGGGGATGCTGAAAGGGGATGCTTCGGGAAAAATCACTTGAAAAGAATTCCTCGAATTTGATCAAAGTCAACAAGCCACTCGGCAGCTTGAGCCTTGAGGTATAAAAAGGTCCAAGTATACCCTTCGCTGGTGCGAGGGTTGCGGGGCGATGCATTTACATTTTCAGTTTCCGTTTCCTTTATTGACAAACGCTTCGCTATACATAATTTCTGTTAACAATATAAAATGTTCAGTTTCGCATTTGACTCCAGTTAATAACTTTACGATAACCTGTCTAAAGTTATTCAGATTTTTTTTAGAAAAATCTTCAAATTTTTCGACTAATAACGAAACTAGTTCTAAAGTAGTTTTTAATATAGTGTCTTACGTATAGTACCTGTGATTAAAGCGCGTGTTTTGATTTTATATAACATTAAGGTCGATAGGACTGACATATTCACCTTTTGTAAAAGTCCTAAAAAAAAAAAATCTACAAATTGTTAAGGAAATTTCAATAGTAAGTAGTTATAAATTACCCCTTCGCCTAAAATACTGTATTGTAAAGTAATTAGCGCTAACAAGACGTAGTAAGTAAATGTATGACAGAAGGAATAGAATCGTAAATGAAGTAAAGGAATTAAACGGAAAACAGATAAGAACATAACAAAACAAGAAAGTAGATGAGTACTCAAAATATGAAAGGGGAACGACTCAAAAAACTTAGTAGTTACTATAATAATTTCGGTACACGGCTATGGAAATTAACACATTACATTCCTGTAGTATTCGAGTATATACGCAGTATAGTTAACTATTGTTAGTGTTTCGCCGTAGACAGTAAACAATTTATTTACTGTCTGCCAGTAGGCAACCGCAGAGCCTATTCAGGCGCTCCATTATGTTTCAGCAGACGATAATGTTTTAGTTACTAATTCAATTAAGTTTGACGGAGGCTTAAGTCTGTACTTGCGGGACAAACTAATGAATTGATAAGCACTTGGTATTATGATGTAATAATATTTTAGTATCTGTATTGTGCTTTGGATCCTCTTCATCCAGTTTTGTCATCATCAGCCGTTGGACAGAAGATAGAACGGACTAACTTCATTTCATTTTACTTCACTTCATGAGCCGATAGACGTCCAGTACTAAAGATAGGTCTCCCCCAATTGTGGTTTAATTTTGGGCCGTCTCCTACCACGCTGGTTTAATATGAGTTGGTGGGGAGCCAGAGCCTGTGAGTTGTGTTGCGGAACTCTTTATATCCCAAAACCTACGATGATATGCTTGCTTGTAGTTATTCATTTATCAATGAATAACTACAAGCAAGGAGATTTCTATCAGATAGCATTACCAATAATCTTGTCTTTTCCACATCCGGTACGTTTAAATATTTCCACAAGATATAAGAAGCCTTTAATACATATGTTCATGAGAAGATATGTCTTACATCCAGCAGGTAGGTAGGGCGGGAGGAAGCCGACCCGCCACTACCCTGATCCATCCATAATGTATCAGAATCACAGGGAGTTTCTTTTGCTTAAGTGGTCTGAATACTTAAAGTGAGCCGAGTGCTTATGAAACAGTTTCCCGGGCTTTCTCTGGCCCGGTTATTTGCGCGGCTCAATTTGTTTGCAGTAAATCTGGCAATGCTGCGTTTTCTTCTTTAAGGTTTATATCCAAGCGATTTGTTACATGGCTTAAAGCGTATATTAGTTAGTGTTATACTAACTGCATGTAAATTGAAAAGTTCATTCGTGCAGGCCGGATTTGAACCCTTGACTTTGATGGTTACCGAGTAAACCTACTGAAACCCGTTAAAAACCTGCCAGTTCACCTTTATCTCAGTGAGTCCTGGAGTGTAAGGGGTCTCTTGCACAGGAACATCTACCAACGAGGCTATTAATAGATCTTAATTTGCCTCTATAAGTAATGGAAGTTGCTGGTCAACTGACCATATTTCACCCTGTCTCTTGAGTAGCAAAACTGTTGGGTATAGTTCTGGTCTACTCCCGGCTACCGTTTCTTCTTACAACCAACAACAACTCACGGGACCCAAGCCAACCTCACCTGCTCGTGGTGAACCATGCTGATCAATAAACGGGGCTCTGGCTTCCAAACCCGCATTGGGCCAGCGTGATGGGAGATGACTCAAATCCCTCCACACATAAGCGTAGAGCTTCCATATCACTATTTGACAGTAACACAGTCTGGCAAAAGAAACCTATAACCAGCTTATTTACGTTCACTTGTGGTCTCTTTCATTTAATGTGGGTGTGTAAAAGCGAAGTCTACTTACCTCGGTAATTTACTTCTGGATTCCCGACGTTATCCTCCTTCATGACTTCAATCCATCTCCGAGTTTCTTTTATGACCGACCGACCGGCTAGGAGTATGGTTTACTTTAACATAATTAAATCACAGAGTAATAGATATATTGGAGACAATTGAAAGATCTGAGACTAATAGAGGTGCTGCTTAAGTTTTATTTTTATTTATTTATATGAACTTCTCTGAAACATCTAAAATTAGGGTCCAATAGGTGGTCTTAACGTCTATTCATTCTCTACCAGTCAAACTAGGAGGTGGAAGATGATGCAGTAGGTTAAGTGTAAAAGTTAGATTTAATGCTTAAAAAAATGTAGTAAGTACATATACTTACTTATACATACAATTCTATATATAAATAAAAAAGAAGATGAATATATACACAAAAAAGTTAGATACTTTAACCTTATTACACAAAATTTCATATATTTCCAGATCTAAGAGGAATTTTTGTCTAAAAGCAACATTCTTCTTCATCTACAGCCGATAGACGTTCGCTACTGGATATAGGCCTCTTCCAATAATGAGAGGATTTGGGCCCATCAATCTGGCCCAATGCGATTTGTTGTGGGACAATCTCACTTCAATGAAAAGACTAATGTCAACCACGCATATCACTTTATTAAGTTTCTCGATAGCTATACTTCTGTCTATGTTTCAATTAGTTACACATTAATTGACGATATATAAATTACACTTAAGTTACGGGTACAAAAATAAAATGTCCAAGTTGCTATCCGCCCAGCGCGGGGCGTGGGTGCGATGTGAATACAATACAAAATTTAACAACTGTGAGTCACAGTTCTCAGTAGGTAGCGTCGTTACTAATAACCTCCGGCCCGATGACTTTGCTCGTAAATCAACAAAACAAAATGCACAAACACACAAATGCCCCAAATTTAGTACTAGCGCCGCAGGGTCCGATTTTACAAACATATTTTTGTTCAACGAAATCACACGCGCAAAATATATACCAAAATCGGATAATTCATTGCACAACAAATGTTACATCATTGATAAAATTATTATACTTTAACAACGTTCAAATTTGGACGAAGTTCCGTACTACATACATATAATTATTATTTTTTTCATTAAAAATTTCCCATAAACATTTAACGTGCAAACGATACCAGGGCGAATTCAATTCTTAATGCAAACATATTACAGTTTATATGTAAATACACATACAGCGGATACAATGCGCACGCGACGGAAGCTCTGCCTCGTACGATAGAAAAATCTAAATTCACTTATTACAATATCAACTAATGTATAAACTAAACAAGTCCCACGTACTATCTAATTTAGTACTATTACGGTTCCTATCAGTCTGACGTCAACAACGGTAAACTACTACGATTATATTTAGAACAATATACATTTACATCGCAAATAGTTCCCCATTTGTATATCTAATTATGGCTTGTGACCATAACGGTATAGTCTGATTTGCCCTATTTAATTTCGATGTACAGTCAGATGAATTTATTTTACTAAATACAGAAACGTTTTCAACTGAACAGGTAACTTTTTAACTTGATGTAATCACAAGAGAAAAAGTAGAAGAAGGTAATCGTTAAGAATAGAATAAAGAGTAAATAAAAGTAAGGAATAAGAGATAGTAAAATTCCCTGTTCAATTTTGAGGAGGACAGAAATAACTTATTGAACTCAAGCCAACCTTATCAGCTCTAATAAAACCGCATTGGGTTTCGTGAGAGACGAGTGAGAGACGGCCCAAATCCCTCGGCTATTTGAAGGAAGCCATCCAGCAGTGGACGTCCATCGGCTGATGATATCTGCGGCTGATGTTTACCGGAACTTAATACTTTGCTCAGGTCAATGTGCTGTTACTTGGAATATTACTGGACTGATGCATTAGCGTGCAATATTTTGAAGTTCAGAATTATTAGTTCAGGATAAACGGAGACTTGAATTTCAATTTATGTAATAGGATAGTATAATGTCTAATTGGTGGTAGGTTGATCTTGCTGGAGACCGTCTAGGTAGGTATCACCGAAGCTCCTATTCCTAATGAGCAAAAATTACTGTTTTTACTGATGGATATCCCAGTGAAATTACTGGGGTAACGACATTTAATATCTTATACGGCGACGAGTGCAATGTGGTGCAGTACACAATTTTATGTCGCGTTATGAACACGCGTATCACTTATCATCAGGTAAACGCTATGCCAAAAAGTATCACTTCTATACGTCCTATATCTAGAATATAAATGTTGTATGTATTTTAAATTATATTATTAGAATATTTAAGTAGGAAAGGCGGTACTTTTGGCGGAGACTCAAAGCACAGTTCCGTCTACGCGGGCGGTGCTGTATAAAAACTTTATGTGGCAACATTATTGTGTAGATTAAGCGGGATTATTATGCGAACTGGCATCACAGTGGCGATACATATTTTATAGAAATCATTATAATTTGCATCAACCTCCTAACTTCATTTTTATAGGATGAGGACAAAAACAAATAGAGGCGTTTAACTAATGGTAAGTTTAACACAGCTCCACATTTCTCTCGTCGCCTTGAGGCATGAGTTATTAAATCTCGTTACCGCAGTAATTTCACTATACAGCCCCCTTCAAACCGGAATAGTAATATTCGCATAGTATAGGAGCTGTGGTGGTACTTCTCTACACGGTCTCCGACAACGCAGACCTGCCCTCTTATAACACGGAAATCGGTCGAATCTGAAATTTCACCGGCAGCCTTTCACAGATTTTTTTTAATTTTATTTTTTTTTAATCAAGCAAATTGCAATGAACATTACTCACGAAAGTTCATAGCGTTAGTATGATTAAAAGTAATACTGTTTTCAGAGTTCACTCGGGTATTTATAAATAAAGTAACTACTTAAATAATGAAACACTGAGTTTGTTACCGCGTAACAGCTCGCCTTTCGCTCGGTAACACGCACAGGTAGTATTACTGACAGTAACATAACATTCAATGGAGATAGTTAAAGGATATATAACTTGGAAATTAGGACTCGTGGCTGGGACCTTTATACAATAGAGAGTTTTCTATTTGGATATTTCACTGTTTCGCGGGGTCTTTGAAATTAAAACACAGCACCTTTGTAAAATATCACTTAATACAAAGTGAACACCGCCAACTCAGACGTACGGGCAGGCTATTCGCTGGTCATCATCATAAGTAGTCTGCGGTAGTCCACTACTGGACATAGGCCTTTAAAGCAACGCTACTTAGCCCGGTCTTCAGCTATACGTCAGTAGAAGTACCTTTCAATTGATTTGGTATATTTGAAGGTTACCGCCTGTTTGTATGACAGATGTACTATACTATTAAAATATATATATATTATATAATATAAGTGCTATTAGGAGATAGCAAAAACTATATATGTATACACATATCCAGAGTTGGAACTTAAGTAGTGAGAAACTTGAGCGTTTCAGTGTAAGAGGATATCGCCGCGTGATTTATTTATAACTAAATACATATATTACATACACAATTCTGTATTTTTTTACAATTGGAATATTAAATATTAACTTTACTGTATACATAACAAGTATAACTGGTCAACGTAACCTATTAAAACGTTAGTCTAAGTTAACGCTAAACGTTGAACCACGGGAGTGTTCCAACTACATATAGGCGTCAGGCCTACATTTGATTCGTGATCATGAATAAATTCCATTTGTTAGTACAATACAGTAATCCCTAGTATAACACGGTATAATAGTTATGCGAAAAAGGAATAATCTCATATAAAAGGCCCGTGTCACCCCGTATAACACGTTACGTGCAAATACTCGTTTAACTTTTCTCGTTGATGGGAGTCAAAATCGAATATTAAACAAAATAGCTTATGAATGAATGTACCAGAAATATTCCTACATTCAAAAACTGGAAACATTAATTTAAATAAAAAAAAAATATGAGACTATTGACACAAACTTCAAAAGTAAGAAATCTCCGCGTTGTATAGAGGAAACCCGTGTTATACGAGGGACATGAAATCGTTTTATAAAAGTACTGCTTTATAGTAGGGATTACTGTATTGATTTATAAAGGAGGATCACTTTAGATTATCTGCCTACTCTCTGCCGTATCATAAGTCAGGAGTGCACTGATCTTGATGATCTCTCCATCTCACTCTTACTACCAATAGGTACATTGTATGTACGTATCGGGGCATAGTAAAAAATTATAACGTGTTTACAAACATTGAGTTTACTAAGTTCACACCACCGCACCGTTTTCAGCACTGAAACACAGTTGATGTTCTTTAGTGTAATCCCACTAAAGGCGGGTTATGCACTAGATAGTCTTTGTTACTATACTGCTGTCGCTCGGGCTGGAGCTGTCGTCGGAGCGCTGGCTCTTCAGCTCCTGGAACAAGGCAACGATCTTTGAAAGTCGTTATGGTACTATACTAGGAGTCGGTGACTTGCGGCTCTTTGGATGTGAACCTTAGGTTCTATGCGCAAATACTACTTCATTAAAAAAAATCATTCTGAATCGTTTAATGAGAATTAGTCGCCTTTTTTCTATGAAAATACTGTATTATGTTATTTAAATATATATTTTTAATAAATAAATAAAAATAATTAAAAAGAAATATTTCGATGAGTTACATTGTCATAAGAGAAAAACCAACAATAAACAAAGGAAACAATTACCTGTAACATGAAATAGGAATCCGTTATAACGGATCCATTAATCACATATAGTTTATAACCCAGCGATAAGGACCCATTGTATAAGATTAGTATATAAGAAGATTGTATTAATAAATACAATCAGTTCTCTCTAAGTTTTTATTAACTTAACATCTTGACTTTCGACAGAAATCCCCAGAATTAATTTTTACAAACCCTTCCACCATAACAACAGTTGGCAAGAAAAATATTACGGTTCCTTAAAAACTATGAAATTTTGTTAATTGTAATTCTTGAGTCTTCCGGCTTAAAAGTTGATGACCACTGAACCTATACCATAACGAACAACTACTTCTTTTAAATAAAATACTACGAGAATATTCTGATGAGATTGATACCGTAAAATAATATGTTTTGAAGTAGTGATGGTATGTTTTATTTTTAATTTACTAGACTTATATCTACGTGATTTGAAACATGTCTTAAAGCACGTGATATTAGTAGGTGTTATATTAAATGCATATAAATTGAATAATTTATTGGTGTAGGCCGGATTCGAACTCGGTACCTATATAGTGGAAGGCAGGGGTTCAAACCACTAGGCTATCACGGCTTATATGAAGGTTGTTATACTAACCTTGGAGGTGACCAGCCGCTGCACAACGATCTCCAGCCGGTCCCCCGCCGCCGCGATCAGGGGCACCGTCAGACAACAGTCGTAGTCCACCGTCCGCGTGCCGTTCACCTGCCAACACCTTGATGGTGAGGTTCCGAAGGCTCTATATATAAGTCTCCACTGAACTAGTGAGCGTGACCAGTCAAAAACCTCCCGAATGAACATCGCGATTACTATAACCGAACCGTTTCTACAATCGCATGTTAAAACATATAACATATATTTTTTTTACATAGTCGACTTGAGACATAATTTGTTCATTCTTTTTACCGCAGTAATTTCACTAGCTTACTACACCCTTTAAACCAGAACACAGTAATGTTTGCAAATTACGTGGCTCCGACAACAGAAAACTACCGCCGGTAGTGAAGTTTACTTATTTAATAATTATTTTAAATAACATATAATCTGATTAAAGTAATACATTATGAGGACCAACTAGGTGGACTGAGGATCTGGTGAAGCTCGCAGGAAACCGCTGGATGTAGATAGCGCAGGACCAATCGATGTAGATCTTTAGGGGAAGTCTATGTTCAGCAGTAAGCATTTATCAGCTGATGATGACTATATTAATATTATGTTATATTTCATACACTTAAGTACTGGCTTATTCATACCTAAGTAAGCTCTGCAGTGTTGTTTCCATGTGAAAAGATTTTTAATTAATAAACGTGGTAATACTTATCTAACGGATGTAAAGAGTCGTGCGTTGAAGTGCAAATATTCTAACGAGCACTTTATTATTATTGCTATGCGGATCGATTACCGATTAAACTTTCAGATTGTTTAGTGAAAAATTTATATGTAATAAATCTGTAAAGGAAAGATAAAAAAGAAAACCGTAAAGCTGACCTGCAAGATCCTGTCGTAGGGCCTTAATAAGCCGACAATGTCAGCTGGTCCGCCCTTTCGGATCCTGTTGATGTACACCCCGCGCTCGTACAGCCCGTCCGATACGGAGAAACCGTAGTCGTCATAGATCGCATCCTTATAGAGGATCACGTGGTGCACGGAGCCCCGCGCCGGGGACAGCGTCTCGCTGCCGTACAGACCTTGGAAAATATTCACATGGTTGCAGAAGACTGCAGGGTAGAAGAATTAGTAGAGTACACGACAGTATCATTTCTGTTAATAGAGATGCGTCGATAGTCTACTGCAGTAATGATTAATGACTGACCTGGTACATCGTTCTCGTAGATAGGGCTAGTGGAGAAGGTGAAGCTGGTTCCTGGTGCGTTCGGCTTCAGAGGAGACTTCTGCGGCGTCGCGACCGTGTAGATCCCGCTGTTCAGGTAGTCACTGTCCCAGTTGGCCCGCCTGCTCTTGGGAGACACGATCCCGTAAGGGCCCATTTGGACGTAATCGCACTTACACGAGGACTTCTCCATATTGTGCAACTGGCAGTCCTTCATGTTGGAAGTGAGAATCTCGATTTGGTGCACGTCGTCCTCTCTGGTTATGTTTTGCTTGTTTTTGAGCGTGTTGTCCGGAATGATGCAGGTGTTCTCGTAGTGGAAGGTCTTCAGCGAGTTGTTCAGCGAGTAGTTTGGCAGCGGCAGGTCGTTGATGCTGTACGCGGTTCCGGAATTGAAACTGGAAGCCATGAGCTTGTCCTCGTCGGTCGGTGAATAGGGCTGCTTGTCTATTATTCTGCTCTTGTCCGGCACTGCATATTCAATTACTTCCGAGTTACCTGAACATTGTATGGAACCCTTATGAATAAAATATTAAGCTGCTTCCTACTCTTATTAAAGCTATAAAACACTTCTTTTGAATAAGACAAACAGCATCGAGTCTTGAAGGAGTATTATCATAAATGAACTTTCAGTAAGAAAATGACTAAAAAAACATTGGGGTGCTCTCGTTGATTATTTGTATAGACATTTTATTATTTACGTCATCCTTCGCTTTTAATTATAAGTGGTTACCGCAGTTGGCACTCGTCCTGATGGGTGTGTTCTGGTCCCATGACTCCACGGCGCTATCGTTGGAGAGCCCCGGGCTGGAAGTGGAATGGCTGGAGTCCCTCGCGCTCGTTTCTGCACTTTCCAAAGGTCCTTAATCCATTTACAAAGAGAATATTCATGTCAATAGTATTGATAACTCTTCGTTATGTTTGCATTAGACATAAAAATGCTAAGGACTTCACTTTAAATACTTAATTGACCTATAAACAAGGCTTTAATTTTAATAAATTAAATTCGGTGTTAAATGTCGGTTCGTTACCGGTAATTTTTCTACACAGCTGCAGTTGAACACGCTGCCCGCTTTGCTGTAGTAGCTTGATGGCCTCCGACAGCGGCTTGTTGAGTACACTCTCGCCGTTTATACTCAGTAGCTCGTCGCCTATAGCTAACTTGGCGCACTTTTCGGCTAAACCACCTGATGCAACAGTAACATTTACTATCGGATGCTATAAAATGCTCTTTTTTAATTACTCCATTAAAAGCCGCCAGGTAGAAAAAATAATTATAAAAGAGAATTTCAATAAAGTTGGGTATCTATAAACGTCCGCCCATGTGATCATACATTACGTCTAGGGATACACAATCAAAAACAAATTAAAACAATCCCGATTCAACAGTTTCGTGTTCGCGCCCTGACAGGGCCGAGGGGCTTCAGGGGATAATACATAAATGTAATATTTATATTAACTTCCGTTTTCAGTTTAGATAACAAAGGGTGTAAGAGGACGTTAGCCCAAACCCCCTATTATTGAAGGAAGCCTATATCCCGGAGTGGACGTAGTGTAGTAGTGGCTGGCAATGATGATGGAGAGACATTTTGGACTAGATATTATGTAAAACTCGCCTTCTACAAGTCCGCTAAGCAGTATGGGCTGCGTGACGTCCTCGCTGCCTGCGATGGTCAGGCCCAAGGGTCCGTTGTCCTGCCGTATCAGCTCGACCACGAAGACGGCGGTTGCTCCGCTGTCGCTGCAGCTGCCGTGGCTGCGCTCGCTCTCCTTGGCGCTGTTGTTGGGGCTGTCGGTGTGGTGGCCCGAGTCCTCCCCGCTGTGGACCACCGCTTTCGTCTCTATGTTGCTGAAGCTCTGCAACGTCAGCTTTGGGTTGTGCTTGTGGACGTTGGACCAGTCTTCTGTAAGGTCGCGCTTCCTAATCTTCAGCGTTATTATGTCGTCCGGCGAGTTCTGCAGAATATTGAAGGCAGTGTCCTAAAACAGAATGTAATAAGTGTCAAATATAAATAATTAGATATACTAGACTAGACTAACAGCTGATGCAGTAGTAAGGTCCTATAATAGCAGCCCGGACACCAGTAAACGTAGTGCTGGAAGGCTCCTCATTAGGTGGACTGACGGTCTGGTGAAGGTAGCGGGAATTCGCTGGATGCAGACAGCGCACGATCGATCAGAGTGGAAACCTTTGGAGTAGGCTTATGTCCATCAGTTGGCGTTTATCAACTGATGATGATGAACTTCGTCGCTGGCAATGTAGTATATAAGTAGCAGATGCTATAAGAATTTTCTCTAGAATTTTAGAAGTTACCAATGATAAGTTATGCAGCGGCTGTCCGTTTATCGCCAGGAGCTGGTCTCCCGGCGACAGAGCGCCGCTCCTGTGCGCCACAGAACCGGCCTTTATGTCAGATATCATCATGGGCTCCTCGTTGCTCAGTAATTTTTGCTTACAACCTGAAACAGCGCTACTTATAATATGAAGGTTAACAATAATGTGGCGCTGGTTGAGATGGTACACACAGCACCACATTGTGCTCGTTACTGAGAGACGTAAGATGTTAAGTCTCGTTACCTATTAATTTTACTGTTTTTCACACACAGCACCCTTCAAACTTAAACACAGTAATATTTGCATATTACTATTTAGTGGTAGGAATAGGAGCTGCGGTGTTACCTACCTAGACGGTCTCAGGCAAAAAAGACCAACCACTAATAATTGTTGGTAAACTGTCATCAACTGTGGTTTTTACACCGCCAAATATAAAAAAGAACTAGTTGTAACATAACAATGCACAGTAAGGAGAATCTCATGCAGCTTCTTACAAACCTTGAAGGAGAAAGTAAAAAATAAATAGAGTAAACCTTAACCTGTTATGGTGACCCCCAGGCCCGCGGAGGTCTTGGCGAGCTTCACATTGAAGACGCCGCTCGAGGCCTCGATGGCGTTAGGCATACTGAACTCCACGTTGAGGGTGAGGTACTTGGGGCTGTGCGAGTCGTTCCTTCGCTGCAATATTTCGTTCGCGACGTCCAATGTCAGGTTCTCGTGGCCGTTGATGGACATGACGCGGTCGCGCACTTGCAAGCAGCCAGACCTGGGGATCGGACATATACGTTAGTCACTGTAACTCGGTTTGAAATAAGTGTCTGTACTGCAGGCATCGTGCACTTCACATCGTAAATAATCATCATTATCATTTGATAAATGCCTACTGCTGGATGTAGGCCTATCCCAAAGATGTTCACTCCGATCGGTTCTGCGCTATCTGCATCCAGTGGATTCCCAATTGCAATCCGTAGGGCTATGTCGGTGACCTTAGTTTTTACTTCATATATAATAATCACTAAGCATTTGGGCCTTTGTACAAAGACCAAAGATGCCCTGATGTGAAATACTTATAGATGTATAAATAGTTGTAATAAAGTTAAGACTCACCTGTAAGCAGGTGATTGCGGGAGGACGTGCGATATTACCAGCACGGAACCCTCCTCCACGAGAGCCAGGCCGCTGCTCTGGGCCGGCGGCACGTCCAGTTGGATATTCAAGGACTCCGTCCGACAGACTCCCAAGTTCATGTAGTTCTGTTGGTTGTCTGTTGAATTCATTAGCGCGACGTAAGGCTTCGTGTAAATACATTACGCTGTCGGGGCCCAAACTAGTAAACTAGTTACAGGAATTAACTGGGAGACAATAGGCCTAAACAAACATTTGCGCGGACCTAATACAAAGATCCCTTGTTTATTGTGTCCAGAAAAATGTTTGGCCAAACTCGCTTTGGATATTAGTTATATCTGTAAGTGTAAATTGAAAATGGTTTCGCCCGCCCGAGACCGTAAAGAGGTCACTTTACCCTGATGAATTATAAATTGCAAAATTAGTAAAATTTTCTAATTGCTAAAACGCAAAGTTAAATAAAGTAATAGAACGAAGAATAACTAATGTTTGGAAACAGTTTTGAACTCTCAGGGAAATAATGAACGTTAAAGATATGACGATGAAAGGAAAAAAGAAAAAAATATGAAATATGGATTATGTGAATGGAGTGTCAGACACGGGCGTTAACAAAACTACAAGAAAGTAAAAGTCTACCTGAAATAGAAAACAATGTTTGATGTATAAAAAGAAGAGATAGATTGAAAGTAAAATAAATTAAAAAGGAAAGGGAATTTAAAAATATACAAACAGCTTAAATGGCATTGGACGAGACATTTGTTAAGGGAAAGTGTAGACAAATGGATTAAGCTAGTAACCGAATAGTATCCAAGAGATAGCAAAAGAAATAGAGGCAGACACACCGAATAATTGGAAGATGACTTTAATAAATTAGCTGGTCCGCTATGGACCTGTTTAGTAAACCACAAGAAAACGTGTAAATCTTTGAAGATGGCCTTTGTCTATATACTAGTTGTTCCACAAACATCCAGTTGCTGATCATTCACATGCAAGCTACAATTCATTAAATCAATATAATTTTGTATGCACGTACTAATTGTAGAGAAAGAAATAGCAATAAAGGCTAAAAAAATCCCGTTTGAGATAATTTTTAACCCCAGGTATAAAACTATATTAATCAAATAAATTTTTAAAGATATTCTAGTCCACGAGATGAAAAAAGTTTTTATTTACCGTAGTCATCCTGTAAACCTAATTTCGGCATCGAGCTCTGTCTGTAATTCCTCTGACGTTTTTTAGTGTTCAAAGTTGAGGCGCCGGATATTGAATTCTCTGCAACACAAACATTGCTAGTTTCACCAGAGTGGAACTAATTCATATTTAAATATGAAATTTAATAACTTACACTATACAGTTAACTTTAATGACTAATACTAGACTTATTGAATTAATTAGAAGCGGATAAACGATTGGAAGAAGCGGGCAGTCCACCGCCGGTGCCGCTACTTCTTGATCGTTCCTCCGTTCCGCTGCTATGAACTATTTTTAATTACTTTCGAGTATTTCATTAACATTGTGAAAATTCCCGTTAAAAAATATTAACAACGTTTAGTTACCAAATGTATTATTAAAAAGAAATTTACTCAGACAATTTATCCAACGCAAGTCAGCTGTATGAAGTTTCCTGGTGATTGCAATTAATACAAATTTAAAAACACTTCCATACAATAATAATAGCCTTAAATTAGCCGTAAAGTGGCACCAGATGGTAATTGGTTGGGTTCAGTGGTGGCAGGTTTTAGTTACTGGAGACCGTCTAGGTAGGTACAACTGCAGCTCCTATTTCTACTGCCAAATAGTAATAAGCAAACATTACTGTGTTTTGTTTTGAAGGGTGCTGTATGCTAGTAAAATTCCCAGGGGGGTAATGTGTTGTTGTGTACACGATCTTAACCGCGTTATTAAGCTGAACTGATCTGGTCAGCTGAAGCTGATCAGCTGAACGATTTGCTCGTTTTGTCGCCCGAAGAATAAAAAAAATCTAGTGGCTTCTAAACAAACTAGTTAGTGACTTACAACAATATACCGCGTTCATTGTTGGTTAAAACTCACCTCTACTCGTAAACCTCCCTCCGTGCGCCAGCACGTGTCTGGGCGCCACGTGAAGCCTCGTGAAGCCGGCCTCGCAATTTTCCAGGTAGCACATTACCTCTTCGGCCGTATAATTGTTGCCCTCTATCACATGGTCATCGAAGGCCAGCAGCTGGTCTCCAGGGTGCAGCGCTCCGCATCTACAATTAGGAAGAATTAAAGTAACCTCACCCTTGGTATAAAAAGTGTCTATAAATATTTAGCAACATTCTCCTCGTTCTTTTCTTTCTTCTTCATAGCGTGGTTGGATGTGGAAGCACGCTGGGCATTTTTCAATGTGATTGTATGTAAAAGAAGATGCTTATGAATCATTTTCCCATTAAAAAAAAATAATTTGTAAGATAAGCAGTAACGGTGCATCGTTATAAATTTGATTTCCGGTAAATTGTAAAGCGTAGAACATCTGACCTATCGCTGATGCTCGCCGGAAGTATACTGTCTATGTAGATAGTGTTACAGGTCCCAACCCTCTGGTAGGTGTCCGACCCGGAACTGTACACGTCGTCCGAGTATCGCTGGTTGCTCAAAAACAACCCGAGGTCCTCGTTGCACGGCCGCTCTATTTCTATCAGCAGCGGCCCCGTCGCCAGCTTCACCGATTCCATTATCGACACATCATACTCTATCGTCAGGCTGGTCACCTGCGGACAGTTCTGCAGAATCTGGTGCACCTCGGACAGCGTTTTGTTTGTCAATGATATCTGCAAATGAACTTGGGATAAAGTATAGGAAGAAAATCGAATAATTGCAGTTATACTCCTTTTTTATCTGAAAGTAGAAAGTAGGAGTGTTTCACTTACATGGTCAACTTTCAAAAGCCTATCGCCGGGTTTGATCCTGGAAGTGTTGTAGGCAGCGCCGCCGGGTCTCACGTGAGTGACGACCAGCGGCAGCGCGTCCAGGGAGCGACTGTTCAGCACCAGGTCTGCACTGAGCGCCGAGTTTTCTGGCAGACCGCCTCTTATGGTTACACCTAGCGAACCGTTGATTTTCTCCACTGGAACTTCCGCCAGCTTCGTCGTGATATACAAAGAGTTTTGGGATGCTATAACGATACAACGGAACGTATAAATAATATTCATCATCAGCCAATAGTCTTCCACCAATCTGACCCAATGCAGATTGGTGCTCTACCTATATCACAGGCGAAGGTTTTTTAAGCCGGTATATCCTCCTGCAGCCCACACTTCTCTCTCTTTGAATTTTTCCCTGTACGATGAGCTGCAGCAGATCGTAGTTTACATTTCTCATTATGTGGCCTAAGTATACTAGCTTTCTCTTCTTTATTGTATATAAGATTTTAGATATTTTGTTCACATTGTTTAACACAGCTATATTATAACCTATAATTCTCCAGGATAGCCTGAATATTCTCCTGTTTTAAAAGTGAAGGTATTACATGAAAATATAGGTGGAGATATATCCTAGAATGACGAGTGGCCTGATAGTGAACTCACCGTAATTGGGCATGTAATATTCAACTTCGAGCGAGGCGCGCTCCTCGACGTTGTCCAAGAGCCGCAGCACTTCATCGTTCGTGAGTCTCGCGGTGGAGATCCCGTTGACGCTGCAGATCCTGTCCCCCGGCGCCAGGCGGTCCGACTCGTGGGCGACCGAGTCCTTCGTGAAGCCCACGATCGATGGCACTACGCCGGGCTCCGACCGACCTGCGCAAAGAGGGTTCTTTAATTTCACACATTACATGAAATTTAGTAACGTTAGGAGCCCTTATAGGTTGCGACTGTTTACATTACCGAAACACTAACGTTTGGAGATTTCAGCTGCAGGTGTGATGCTGCTGAGGAAGGTGAAGTAGTATCGAGTGAGATTAAAGTTTATCGCGGAAATGCACCACCACGACAACTGCCACAGTTTATTTATTTATTGCGTGGAGTGTACGGAACTACCGTCGGCTTTGCCATGTAGCGGAGCTAGAGGAGGAAGGAGAGGGGGAGAGGTTCCGCATTGTGTGTGTGTAAACAAGCCGCATCATAAATAACAAAACTAATTTAAACTTTGCACACTCGTTATCGGCCGATAACATTTCGCGTGTATAGCTACAAATGAATTGCTAATCGCGCAGAAGCGGCTACCGATACACACCCTACCAGATATATAGATAATCATCATTATCCGATATACGTCCACTGTTGGGCATAGGCCTCCCACAACAGTTAAAGAGATTTTAGCTGTTGCCCACCACGCAGGACAAATGGGAGTTGGTAGAGAGCTAGAGCCTCGTTTGTTGATTATCAGACTATAACACTAGCAAGTGAATTGGTTTGGGACCCCTTGATATATAATATAGATAATACATTCTTATAATAAATTTCCTTATATTAGATATATCTTATATTACATTTGTATATATACAACGATGTACGGCCGCAGTTTAGTGAATTATTCACTAAGAACAGCGAGAACCTTTAAGCTGGAAGTGTCAAAAATTACAATTACCAAAATTTCATAGTTTTTGAAAAGGTGCAATTTTTTTATTGCTAACTAAAATAAATTTTTATTTACTTATATTAAAGTAATTATATAATACATTAGTAGTGTTTTTTCAAAGAAATTGTGACTGATCCTTGTTAATGGACACAGAATTATTTTTTTATATGATATATTCGCGTGTGGAACCAAAGAGGTTCAGGTTCACACCCAAAGAGCCCCAAGTTGCTGACTCCTGACTTAGTGAATCAATATGTATATGTCGTCGCAGGCGATACAGAAATGTTTTTAAAAAATGGTGACGTCAGCATTGCTGACGTCACGGTTACTTCCATCATGATGACTCATGTCGAAACAAGACTACAAAT
>DWLS01001520.1:0-21406 GCA_018246255.1 Pachliopta kotzebuea | reverse complement strand
GACATGTTTGGTCTCTAGGTACAAGGAATGTAAAACGATCACGGAGATAAGCAGGATACGTTGGACAGAATAGAATGTTGTGTGGACAGGGTTTTATTTGCTAATATACATCTATAACTTCTCAACTTTCAAGGTCATTTAAAAACAACACAACATACTAAGTCTAAGACATTATCGGACATTCAAGTTGAAATTTGTTTGCCTTGAGTTATTTCGCGTAATGCAAAAAACCGACATGTATGAATGACATTATTTTTTGAATGAATGAATGAATGAATGTATGAATGACATTATTTTAACATTTTTTTTTGGTTGATTTTTGTATGTAGTAAATTAATTATTTTATCACAGGCGATATTACCAGATCATGCATTCTTCTTCGCTCTCTTGCATTTATGTTCAGTCTCACCGATTTCCCTTGTCGCATTTTTTGTTTTCCCTTCCCATCTCCAAGAGGTCTGAAATTTTTAAAGAAATTAATTACTTTGTAACCATAACCTTAAACACAACTTTGCGAATAGGAACATTTTATAATGTAGGCGTGTATGGCATCAGAGAATAAAAACAATTCTTATTTTAGTATTGTAGTGGTTTTTAATATTTTTTTATATAATTATTAATATAATAAATAATAATATAATATAGGGTAAGTTGGCACTACCCTCGCAGTTGTAATCGGACAAGGGTGCGCAGCTTCGCGAGGCGGAACAAGTGCCATAACTCCCCGATGACTGCCGATGAACGGCCTTTGTTCCTCCAAAGCTAACGAGCGAGAGGGGCTGTTTATTGACTAAAGAACTTTCAGACAGTACGCCTTCGCATTAAATACAACTTTTTTTATACATAATCGCAGTATTTAAATATATTTTGGAAAATTAATCGTTTGAAATATTTTTAAACTACTCCACAAACAAAACACTCTATTTTATTATAAATTAATTAGAAATAAGTTATGTAAATAATTAAATCTTAAGTAAAAGTTTTTCCGTACTATTCCTAAAAAGGATAGATGTATAAGGTGTTTTTTTGTGAAATTATTGAAGTCAAATTATATTAAGACAATGATCACAAGTTTTTATTAACGTTGACAACGTTTTAATAACAAGTCTGTCGTTAGACCTACATATGTTTAAGACTAATCCTGGTTTAGAAAAGAAAACTATACTATAACATTAACTAAACAATATGGCACAGAGTTATTTAACAACTTTTAATTTTCGCACCGCATCTAATAGCAACATAGCTCTGTATACATCTAGTGTAGTGATCAATGGAAATCATGGTCATTGTAAGTACACATGAATAGGGGGTGCCCAGTGAATTACGCACAGATGTTGCATTTGAGGTACATTATGTTTTAAGAAAATCCTCCGCAATTATTATTACAAATAAGTAAGGGAAAACTGTATGTATATATAAGAAGAGACCATAAAGAAAATAATCTTTTTAATAATATAACTAACATGTATATTAGATAAGACACAAAAGGTTGGTTGATAAATTTGTTTTTTTTTGCAAGTGATGCAGTCATCACCATTTCAGCCTGTTAATGTCGACAGCTGAACCTAAGTGATACAATGAGATGTGAAAAAATCTTTCAGACTTTTCTAGTATTATGTCACTAAAGAAACCAGAAGAAAAAACTTTTATTATAGTATTGATAAGAAATTAAACATGATTTATGTATTAAACAAAATAATTTAAGATTACATTTATACAAGCGACCATTAATTTTTCACAAGTATTTTTCGATATTTATCATTGAATTAAGATCAAGTATAGTTTGAGATAAGGTCAAGTATAGTTTAAAAAATGGAAATTTTATTACCTTTGTGCATAACTTGTGCCCGGTTCAGGTTGATTCTCATCAGTGGGATAGCAATGCTGGGGAGGCGGCGGAGGCTGGCCACCTTGCATATAGAAGCCGCCAAGACCTACGGCGCCGAGCGGCGTCCTTCGCCCCGGCACCGACTGTGGTGGTGAATGGGATTCTCCCAGAGGCGCACCGTCCCAGGTCCTCCGCCCCTCCATTGTTTAAACTAATACATAACAAATAATAAAACTTAGGACGTTTATTTTAAGCAGCAACGTTGACAGCGAGTGAGCGCGTTGTGAAGTTGTTGCGGTCCACACAGATCGATTGGGGTACGCAGCTGGGGATGAGAGGGGCGAGCACCCCACCCCTCTCATCTCGCCGCAGCGCGCTGTTCGGGTAGCGGTTGTGATTTGTTTCAGAAAGCGCTATCGATGACAAATTAACTACTCAACGCAAACGCGGTGAATTAATAAAACTTTGAGTACTTTTCCTTTATTATAAACTTATATTTAACAAAACTAACAGACCAATGAAAAAGAATAAGAAGTTAATTTCTAATCGACAATTGAGTACACAATTTCGCAAGAAAAATAAATCATGTGAAGTATTAGTATTTTGTATAAGAAACTTAGTTATTGACAGTTAAAGAGTTTATGTATGTAAATAGGTATAAATTCAAAACGTTTTCATTTATTCTAATTTGTTAATAATATTGCTTTTCTCAATAACATTTTACTGCAGTAATCCTTTTACAAATGGTACGCTTTAATAAGGAGAGGTCATTGAAACATTCTCTCCCGGGTTATGTATTAAGGAAGCGCGTACATTCACATGTTAAGGATTACTATGTCAAATCTATACAAAGTTAAGATTATTTGTTAAGTTAACATTTGATGCGTTTTTTTCAATTTATTACGTTATAGTATAGTTTTACTTTTAAAGACTGTTAAGAATAAATCGGAGTAAAGGCGCAATGAAAAAAAAGTGCCTCTGTTATTGTAATGTGACGATCATACAATATTGAATTTTCAAATTAGAAAATCAATTACACTACGAGGTATATTTTTATATACTGCTACTGGCATAGAAGGGCTCTTCCGATCCTGTAGACCAAGATTTGCTGCTCGGACATAAGCTTGTACGGTAACCAGCATAGAATACTAAATACTACAAAAATATCTTCGGAAGTACAATAATTATATTAATTTTTAGTAAATATTGATTAACATCTTTATTTTTATAAGAAAAATTTAGGTCCTTATGTTATTTGAATATCGACGATTGGTTTTTCGAAAAAAAAAATCTTCACGGTACTATTTAAATATCCAAAAGGTGGGCGGTTATCCTCCTAGATATAATAATAAATTCCAGCAAAAGAATATACCGTGCAAATAATATAAAATAGAAAAAGACAGTTACATGTAAATTTAAGAGTAGCCTTCTGGATATTTTGGGTGTATATCATAAATATGCACGCGGCCTTACACTGTATAGAGATGATTTATTCGGCGGTGTAGCAATTGGGTTAACCGAATGCTCGATACAATCGTGGCTGTAAATCAACGATCATTCAATTTAGAGATCTTATTGGAGTCGATGATGATGTTTGGATATCTGGGCATTTCCAAGTGTACTCGTTCAAGGAAAGCTCGCCGGGTGATTCATTTCACAATAGATTTTCCTCAAGAACATTAAGTGGGTCTTTAATAGATCATCTGTGCTTGTATATCTGTATTAATATTTTGTTACTAGTCCTGGAAATATATTAATTCATTAAAACAAAACGTTTTTAGCACGTTTCATTTTGTCCTTTAAGGATTTAGCTTATCGCCTTAAAACAAAGTAGAATTTTTTCAAAATAAACTGATAGTAATATATGTATCTAGACATATTTTTCTTTTAGTTTGTGGAGTCAGTATGTACTGATACTGAATAACATTTTTTTTATTTATTACGATTGTGGGGGTAAAAAGTAGTTACACGCTGATTATATTATCGTATGAATTTCATTATTTGCATAATAACGTGTTCTACGTAATAAAGAGCATCAATTGAATAATTATTGTACAAGATATAATACATTTTTAATGAACTTCAAACAAGACGAAAGGATTACCTTGACAGCAGGTCGAGACGACCAACTCATAATTTAGCAGTTATGAGTTGTGAATATTAGTAGACTTAGTAGACTGGTCAGGATACTTGACAAGCAAGTTTCAGAATTTACTTATGCATAGACCTACCATCCGTAACTATTATCTCGAAGCTACAGTACTACAGTATACAGTTACTACACATTATTATATTTTAACGTAGCTTGCTTGTTATGGACTCAGGGTTATATAGGAGCACTGCAGTGAATGATTTTATTACAATCTACATTATTATGTATAACTTTCATGTTCGCAGTGTTTCATTTATGACAGGGATGCAGGAAATTCGTAAAATGATATAAATTGGTACATTCATAAAAGACATTTATTTTTATAACTTAGATATGTTCACAATTTTATTTACAGCTTACGTCAATCAGTTCCAATTTCTTTCTTATCCGTTTACAAAGTATCTCAAGAACTACACTCCGATTCTCTGAAAGATTATAATTTATTATGAATTTTCTTCTGACATTCCTTACAAAATTATACATTTTGTCAATTTTTTAGTTTACAATCAAAATTTTATTTTTATTTAACATTTATATGAGTGGTATATTAAATTCAACATTGATATATATCCTCGTCTCTAATACATTTACGAATTTGATTAAAATTTTAACAAAGCTTATTGTTAGCCGTATCAGTAGTTAGTACTGATCATTACTTTCAAATGTCTTTTCACAGCCTTAATATCTAATGACTAGACGATGACTAATATTTACATAATGAGTTATTTCACAAATTCACAAAATGACCTTTCTTCCAACAGCTGTAAAACACAACATATCTTTTCTCTATTTATGTACAATAACATTGTTAATTCATTTGTTTATCAAAACGTTTAATTTGATATTCCTCTTCAAAATATTACTGTCGATACTAGATATACAGTACTATAATTTTTAACATATATATAACGTACATGAAATGTATACACAAATATTTCTAATAAAATTCACTATTTATTACCATGAATTTATAACATATTTATCAGATTGTTTTAAGCTTTAGCTAAAGTGTTTTACTATTCAAGGTGAGTCAGTAAATATAAGCATATTTATAAAATAATATATATGTTGCTTTGTCGTTGGAAAAATATTGTAAATATTTTGAAGAAGATATTTAAATATTTAGCAATAAGAATGAAGTAACAAAATGGTACATATTTAAAGAATATTCTAGAATGAAATTTGAAGAAAAAGGCTTACTTACTAACACTAAGATTAATAATACTGTATAAAAGTAGAAAAAAAGTTTGTTAGTCAAAGTTTACCTAGGTATGATTCAAAGTACGTTTGCTATATAAATTTTGTGCATACTTTCATTTCAAATCATGATGTTCTTTATGAATATCTAATTAAACATTGAATACTTTGCATATTTTTAGTTCGTACATAAAAATAATTTCCTAATTTATTAAAATTCAGTACAATTATGAATTTAATATGTGTTTAAATTTGTATCGTATTTATTATGAATTTTAATTTTAATATTTTGTTTAACTTGGTAATATAATTTGGTAAATAATAAAACCTTTTTCTAAAACGTCTTTGGCACCTTTAAATTTTGTATAGTTGTCAGAACGTAGAAGAAATATGTTTAAACAATGTTAATGTATTGTATATTGACGTATCTTTGGCACATATTATAATAAACCACTAGCCATAAAACAAAAGTATGTGTCAAATAGTATTGATATAATAGTAAGTCAACTGCTTCATATCTTTAGAAGTCTAATTAAAGTATTTCAAATGTATGGAAAGGTTATGTCTAAGATAACTTAACGCTATAAGTTAAATATACATTTTATAAAGCTTTTTCGTATTAGATATTTTTCAAACAGTAATAGCCATGTTTACAAATATATCAATGTCAACGAAATTATTGTCAAAATTACTAATTGGAACGTAAATCCACAAAAATTTTAAAAATTGACATCTTCGACAAAAAATGTCAATGACACCTGTATGAGTCTATGTACCCTTACTTATTATGCTTAGATTAATGACTAGTTTTACCCAAACTTTGGTAAATCAAAAGGCCTCGTTCCCATTCACCATAATCACATTTTTTTAAACCACACACATGAAAGCTTTAACTTATAGTTAGCATCAAGTTCTACCAGTGTTCTTAATCTTTTAGTTATAGACTTTTTACTTACAGAGACTGTATATTATTTTTTAGTATTTTGAAAATATTTTTGTTTGAAATGTAGTTGGAATGGTTTTTTTTTTAAACTGTTGATAGTGGAGTTGGAGTGTTGAGTCTGGATGGCACTGGTAGGCAGGCGAGCCAGACGGCGCCGGCGCCGGCGAGGCATCAGCGCGCGCGATGCGCGGGAGCTGATGATGGTCAGGGAGCGGCGGCAGCCAGCGGTGGCCGCGACGGCGCAGGTACACGAGGGCAAGCCACCACCGACCCGCTGCGGTTGGTAGGGCTATTATTTGTCGCACCTCCTGTATACACACATAGTTTAATGATTCATTAAAAACATACGAGTAAATTACAATATTGTTAAACACTCCGGGACTTACTAAGACTATAACTTGTTTTTCAAATTTTGACAAATAATTCACTTTCAGTACATCCTAATTACTTGATTATTATTGTAAATTTTTTGTAAGTTTTCTAAGATACAAGCAGGTACATTAGAGTCATTTTAAATACGATAATTGTTTAGTATAGGCTATACTAGACGGTCGTTTTATAATTTGTCAGTGACAGTACACGGAGATTCGAGCGCGCGATAACAACTATTACCGATATATCACCATTAAAACTATTATAATCAAAAGAGTTCGGATACACGGAAGGAACTATTCTATAAATACACAACATACAACACCAATACACAAAATACAATGTGCAGCGGATCCCGATCGGAAGGTACCCGAAACAATTGTCGCAATTGTTTATAATAGTCCGAGTGAATATTGCCCATTTGAGACTTACCTATGAGTGATCCGAGCATCTTAGTGACGGAGAATTTCCTGGTTCGCTGTGGTGTGCGTACTTCGGCGAGGAGGCGGTCTACGCACCGGTAGAGGTCGCCTGAGTTGTCTGCGACGCTCGCCTCGCTGAACGAAGCTCCGTGTGCCACACTAACAGCCTGCCCCTCCTTTGTCGGCACCTAGAAAGAAAATTTACTATTTTATTAAATAATCCAATGACGCATTTCTTTTTATATTTAATGAATAGAAATATAACTCTTTAACCCTTATAAAAACTAAACGCTTCCACCCGAAAGTTATCTTTCCACAATTAAACTATAATCATTTATAAAGACTAGAAAAATTATTAATTTTGTTATACGATTTTTCTGACATTCCTGTAAATATAAATTATACCAGAATTATTACAATTTTCATCCATAAAAAAAAATAAAAAAAGATTTAAATTACATCTATAATACGCCGTTCGTATATTTCAAGTAACTTTGCAAATACGTTGAGTATTTTTAAATGTACAAGGAAAAATCAAAGAATAGTAAATAAAAATGATAAAAAGTGTATGGCATATGGTTAATATAAATTTAAAAAGTACACGCGCTATATGCAAAAATTTTAAAGAGATACAAATAAACATTTTAAAATTTCTCAGAACCGATCAGTGTTTCGTTATAAAGATCATCTGTGTTATTCGAAAATAAAGCAGTGACTGACACGCTTTGAAATTTGAAATCGAGATCAAATTATACACACGGATCATGAACTTAGAAGTCGCATATGTACACATTGTATTCTTCGGAGCAGCGCAGATTCGATTCCAACTTTGTGTGACCTTCCAATGAAGGAAAACATCGTGAGAGAATCAACCTCTAAAAACAACGGCTATCGTGGACATGTGATATCTACTAATCCGCAATTGATCAGTACGGTGATAAATAGCCGTGAATTTCTGCTTATGAGATAGGTTCCAATTTCCAGTATTGGGAAAATAAAGCTGTTTACGACGAGTTTTGAATACAGTTCGCAGCGATGTTTATAGCAAATTGTAAGCATCAAGAAAGTCAGGAACGAACTAGTCATGAATCGTCAACTGAGCTGCTATATGTATACTAGATCAAATTATAAACGTACTGTATTTTAAAAACTAAAAGATGTTCCGACTTTAATTACGTCTTAAAATAAAAGTTTATAGCGCTGCCATATAACAAAGGCGTACTAAAACATAAGCGTTTTAATATTAATTATACGCAATTTCTTTACTTTTTTATCTACATTCATGTTTTTAACACAAAAATTATTGTAACCGGAAAGCAAATTTGATTGCGCATGCGTCAGCTACAAGTAAACTATCATGTAGTACCCAAAAAGTTTACTTTGAAGCGTTGCTGTTATATAGACAATACTTTAAATTAATGTTTACAACGTATGCCAAAAGAAGATAATATTTTAATACAAAATTTAATAATATAATTAAGTAACTCTTAAAAATATCGATTGGTCAATAGAATAAAATAGTCTGGCTTATGTATATAGGGATGTAAATATGAAATTTTCTTGAGTGAGAAAGAGGAAAAGAATAACAATGTTTTCTCTTGCTTAGTCATGATACCAGCAACATGTGCAAGCAGTAAATGAGTAAATGTAAACAGTTGTGTATTGGTAACAACGCGAATTTTGTTATTATTTTTAATAGCCTATATTGTTTTGCGCCTTATTTATCATGTTTCTTTATATCCTAACATTATAGATACCTTTATTATTTAAATATATCTATACTGATAAAAAGCATGTACATACGCTTCTTTTCCTTTCTGATTTAATTATACGTGTCTAAGGATGAAAGCATTTTTACCGTGAAGTAAATAACGCCTGTGGAACAATTTCTGTTAAAATCATCAAACTTCAACTAATTACTAAAGGATCGGTTGACTATCCTTGATTTAATTTAAAGTAGAAAGATCCAACAAGAATACAAAGAACGTATTGGAAATGCCGATTTAAGTTGAAACTGTGTTTCAATCGGTTTTCATAGATTTTTTTTAATTTTTACGAAATTAGCATCAACTTTGGACTGGTAATCAAGAATGTAAGGTTACATAACTTGTTATATTTTTTATATCTGATTCATCCTGCTAAAATTGTAAGTTGAACCGTTAGAAATTACTTTAACGCATCCCTTTGACTAACCTGTCTCAAGTGGTCTAGATCAGTTTTGTTTCCCAGCAAAGCAAGAGGCATCCCCGAGGGCGAAGCACCAGGACCATGGGCAGGGCTACTGTGAGGTGGGTTCCGTTTCAATGTATTCAATACTTCAGTGGCATAATCAAAACTGCTCCTATCTGTTACGGAGTAAACAAGTAAGCACGCATCGGCCCATTGAATCTGTAACAATCAAAAAATCAATATGTATTTTAAATTTGGTACTGGCGTATTTTAGGTCGAAGACTTCGGGTCCGATGACCCAGAATACGAGGAGTTGTATACGCCGGTCAAATGACTAACAATATTAAACATCATCAGAGAATAGATGAATTGACGTAAGCCCTGTTTTAATAAAGGTTTCAGTGTTTATTTACTTAGATGAACAAGAATGCGGTTGTGTGTGTGGGATTAATTTTGTAAACTTGAAACATCGCAATGCCAATACGATCGTCATGGTTACTCGAAGTAAAGTTTAGAATAATGTAACTCATTGCGTGTGTAACTATTATTAACGTTAAAACCGAAATTAAATTGTAACTACATTAAAACAATGTAATGGTAAATGTTTCTGCGCTTGCTTTATGTATGTAGGTAAAAAACACTAAACTCTACAACCTGGGTTCTCAGACAAGAGGTTAGGTACATAAAAATATGTAATAAAAGCAAGAGAACGTGGTGTAGTATAGAAATGGATGAACGTCCTTGCATGTCTACGTTTTATGTTTTCGTAAATGAAGCGAGTAATAATGTTCCCACGTAAAACGTTACGGGAAGACGGCGACGCTCGCTCCGCTCAAATCTTTTATTGTTTCGTACAAACGGTTAATACGCAAGGTACGCTATATCAAACCGTTGGAAGCTAATTTTAATGGTCTCTTATAACGTTTTCTTAGTTTCACGGTCATCGTTATTATACTTAGTTTTATTTAATGCTGGAAAATGTAATAAAAGCGCGGTGTTTTCATTTCCGGCACGGAATTTAGCGCGTAGCTTTTATGAAGAAATATAAGACAAGTTGAATGAAAACCCTGAGAATAGAACTTTTCCATGTTTATAAGATAATAATTATAGAATAGATTCAAATGCAATATAATAGTCTAATCCATAAATGCAGATATTAGGTAGGTATTGAGTATATATTAAAAAGATTCTATTAGGTGTTTTTCTGTTTTCCGCTCCGATACAACGTCCTTGACGCTTGAATGACGTCTGTAATATACTATTTTCATCTAAGTATTCATCCTTTAAACCAAATTGCGAATGCATTATTTAATGTTGTACAAAAACAAAACATACCATAGTAATTTTCCATATATTAATTTTGATTTAAATTTTATGTAATTTTTTCATAGGTTTTAGAAAACAGAAAATATTTATGGGCACACAAATTACGCCACTCGGCAACAAAACCAAGCACAACAATAAAAAACAAATTAAAATACTGGAAGCTAGAATGTATCGCAGTCTGTGTGCAAATAGGAACTCACTCAGCATAGGTCATGGTGTGAGGATGATTTTCAGCGAGCCCTGTTTTTAAACTATCAATTCAAGGGTTTGCTCCGCAACTACAAATCCCTTTCGCAACATCGAACTCAAATTATTTATTAAAGTATCAATTTTTAAATTCGCTAGCATTGGACAGTGTGTATTAATTGGTATATAATTTTGATACACTTCCAAAAAATGTTGAGACAACTTGATTTATGATACCAACAACTATATTACACGGAAAGGAAATTTTGTCGTTACTTTATGTAGAATACAAAAAGTAACTAGATAACAAATCAAATAAGGTTACGTTAGTTTATAATAAGATAGTGTCTTAGGCTTGGAATATATTTTTTATTGTGTGGTAAATGCGGAAAACTTATTTTTAACTGAGTTTGGGTGCGAGTTGAGTCAGAACTAAAACTTTAAAGTATTGCGATTTTTGGCAACGTCTAACCTCGGGATTGTTATTAGTGCGTACAATGTTGGGATATGTACAAGGCATCGAGTACAATTATTGTACGAGTAGTATAAACATTGTGAGTCACATCGTACGAGCGTGGGTCACTGGAACTAGAGCCGGAGCAGCATTTCCATCGCTCGCGTATTATATTCGTAACGATTAACCCAGTTGTGAGAACGTAAAATGGTTACGGACTATTCGTTTAATCTTTGATTTGTTTGCGGAAGGGTCCACGAGAGCATTCGTGAGATTCTAAACCAGACTTACTACAGCACAATATCATCTGCAAATGTATAAATCTGATTTTAGATAACATCCTTCTGCTGTAACTAGGTTAGCTCTTAAATCAGTCTCCGGAACTACTGAAACTAGGTTTGTTTGTTTCTCTCGTTTTCCAATTTGCTAGTTATATGCCTATATATAAAATTCGCTGGCGTTTTATATAAGAAATTTGGCGATCACTATTATTTATAATAGAAAGTGATAAAAACTTGTTCCGGCCTTTGTTACGGTACTTCGTTAAAAATAAGTCTTCAAACTATAGGTGATTGAGGAGAAATGTCCAATCAATCATTCAAACCTTAATCTTTTGATTTAGTGATTATGTTATTGTTCAGCAGAGCCAAAGGTCGTTCAACGGTTTCAGTTCGAACAGTATATTGTGAAGGTGAAAATGATTGAACGATTACCAAGGTCCCTCGTTGAACTGGTTTAACCTACATATGGACGCTGGACTCATCGTACTAATTCGGTTTCACCCTATCATAATTTAAAAAATAAGCTCGTGGCTACGTCTGTAACAAGGTTCTTTATCAAAGTGTGCGTGTAGATGACTTTTGCAGGTATAACATTACCTGCAAAAGTATAAATATTTCTGAGAAATAAAGATTCTAGTAATTTTACAACAATTGCTTCTGTGTTACTGTGGTTAACTGTTGATCTTATAACAGAGGATACTCTGGTTTGAGTCTATACCGTATATATGGTGCAATTTAGATGATGGTTGAACTTTTAGTAAACGTGCCAAGTACCTGGCGAGTTGCCATATTAAAATGCTACATTTAAGTTGTCAATCAACATCTGGGGCTACCAGGACGAGCTCGGTTTACCATGTTTAACCTCATTTTCTTTTAACATTATGTAAAATCTTAATCAGGAACCCTTTGTAGTTAAAATAAAAAAATTCTGAAGACATTGTTAAGATTTTAGAGTTTTCATCAGTTGAATAGTACTTTGAGAGAAAACAGCAAGATATAAAAAAAAATTAACTTTTCGGTGGTTGTTGTAATTATTGTGCATTGAAATAATATGCAGTGCATTTAATGTATAAGGTATTTTACTATATTCATATAATATATTATGCTATTATACCTGTTCTGCTGGAAATTTGTCAGTATTAGAGCCGGAAACGTCTATCACTTCGAGTTCCACAGGCATGCCATTTATTGGCACAGTCTGTCTGTATAGTAGATCTGTGGGAAGAATATGGAATTCTTTAGTTACATACACAAATAGATATTATATACAATAAATGTGTTTCAAATATTATTTACACTAATGTTTAAAATAGAATAACAAATAATTGGAAACCAAAATAACTGACTGTATTAATAAATGTATATATTATAATTATATAGAACAGAAACGTTTTTGATGCACAAAAGTAGACGAATAAAAATTTAAAAGATGTGTTAAACATTATTTTATTGTATTTATTTATGTATTTGACACATCAACGATGATCCAAAGTTACATTTATTAAGAGACAAGTAGGTACAATTAGGTTTATACCAACATTGCAGATATGCACAGCATTCAGTTTTAGTATTAAAAATATATCAATGTGTTAACTAACCTGTATTTGAGTGATATTCTCCGATGTATCTCCTTGTTAGATATCGAACGATTAAGGCTGTAACAAGAAATAAAATTTAAGAAACAAATATATAATGATAGATTATTAACATAAAACACTAATCGAGTAGACATTTAAATGTTAAAATGAAAAAATGTAAAAGAAATTCAATGTTTACACCTAAAAATCGTAACTTACAAGTATTTATGACTCGAAGTATAAGTCGACTTGGGTATTAAACAGACTTTAAAGCTAAAATCCTGTTTTATTTAAACAGCTTTTTGTCAAACGTTCTTTATTTCCAACTTTTTCTAATTTTAATTATATTTTGCATATCGCTGATTGTTTTGAAAACAAGAAATCCTGCTTGACATTTACGAGTCACAAAATGGAAAACCGAAGGATTGTTTTAGCATTTGTTTGTTTAAGAAAATGTGTGCGTGTTACATCACCCAGTGGAATGGGTCAACGGTATGTTGTTATGGTTTATGTAATTTCATCTAGGTCAGTCATGTTTCCGTTGCTCTTCTCGTACATTCGATTTTGTTTAATACCGTTTGTCGATTGCAGAGGAAATTGTAACGCTAATATCTGAGCTAGTGCTTTAATATCATACATCGACTAGGAATAAAAATGTACTATAATGGAATTAAAAAATTAGATACCTACGACAAATTTAAATTATTATAGGTATATATAAACTATATTAATAAAAAATGTAAGGAAATTTTAACATCAAAATAAATTAACATTTTCAAGTACAAACAGCGCTTTAAATATAATGATTATGAAAACAGAACCGGGTAAAATATCAGTTGTCGTAAAAAAAATATTAAAATGGCAAGAAAGTTGAAAATATTTTCAGGTGGCCGTCGTAAACCTTTTAGATTATGTTAGGCACTTACAGGCATTTGGGTCGCAATAAGTAATCAAACAGACGGTAGGTTTTAAATGTTTTCAATTATTGCCATTTTAAAAGAAATCAAAGTATTTCTGGTGCAATTTTAAGTGATTCAACCATGTACTTTTATTTTTAAAAGCTTTTATCATAAATTTTTAAAAACGACGTTTTTTAACAATGCAATGGGTTCACGTCCAGAACGATTAAGTGAAGCGAAATATAAGAAACCTGATCAAAATAATAGTATTACTGAATATAATTAGAAACAAGCGTTTGTCCACTAGTAGATGTCCATGTTCATCGGTTTAAATGATAATGATCTCGGTTTATGCTGATAAAAGTATGTACCTGACTTTCCAACTCGGGAGCTTCCGATAACGGCGATGCGGACTCGCGGCGGGCTGGCGCGCTCGTCCCGCATTTTGGTAATTTATAACCCCTGGAACCTGGAACAAAAAATCGTATTGATTTCTTTATTTCACTACCTACCACAAATAAATTTTATACACGAACACAGACGCTAATGCTCTTTGATTATTTCGTTTTATAACCCATTAAAGTTTTACGGCAGATATACAATAATCAATTCAGGATATTGTGATTATAAATTTAGCAACCTTTCCACACATGTGGCCCCAATTGAGTTAGCGGTTTAATTACATTTGAAGTATAAAATCACAATGGATATAAGCCAGCGCCGCTGGCAGTGATCATTTCCGTTTATTAGCTGCAATTGGATTTGTATGACGTCCGCTACCTTTATGAACGAAGTATGAACGTCACAGGACAGTCTAATTTACTATTTTTCAATACACCAAAGAGAATGCATAATGAACTTATGAAACGTGAATGAATTGAGGATATCTGGATACTATTGGCAAAGACAAAAAGTATTTAATAAAAATTTTAGAAAAGTAACAAAAAAAAATTTTTGTATGTATTTATTGGAAAGACATATAAGGACATGATAAGTACTAGTATTTATAGAACATTACGCACGCCTTAAGTGAGCGTCGGCCCTTTAGAGGTTAAATAATCTTAGAGAAACTTGAATCGAAAAAATAATATTGCTTATTATGTATTGGTAATTTATTTTATATGAGACAAAGATTAGGTTCATCGTCTTAACTCAAGAGACATGTTATGTTAAGTTTCGTTACCTCAGTAATTTCACTACATATTTTTTAAACCAGCACATAGTAATCTTTCCATGTTCAAATATGTTATGCGGTAATATCATTCCGATCATTACATTATTTTAATTCGGGATAACGAAGTCCTGCTTCAATCTTTAATAAAGTTGACGTCCCAAACATCAACCCTTTTAAAAGTTGTTAATAATCCTTTGAAGCTAACATCAGTCTCAATAAATTATTTATACGGAACCTTAAAAACTTGGTAAACGCGTAATTGTCGCGACGGAATCAGAATTTATTTATATTTGGCGCCAAAATAAACATATTTTAGTCGCATGGATGTGGCTAATAAAAAGTGTCTGTGACGTTACGACGCACATTTATTTAAAAACACATTTTGTACGTTAGAAGAAATTATATAGATTATTATAAATATCAGTGTGTATTATATTTCATATGATTCTTTTTACCGTCTGCTATAAATTATGTAATACATACTATTTAAATCACCATCTCATGTGAAAATAAAATTATGAGTTTTCATCCTGTTGATCTTAATTTCATTTTCATAACGCGACGTTCCTAGTAATTCATATTATTTACTTATTAAAAATCTAAATAGTCTTAAAGTATAAATTAGTTTCTTCTTAGTGCTGGTTAAAGTTACTTTGAATTAAATACTGTGTGTTAATAGTAACTACGACTGTTGTGTAGATTCTCTTAATACTTGTGGAATTCTGAGAAAAAGAATTTTTTTTCTGGATGTCTTATGAGATTAGCATTTATACATATTTATACTTAATGAATATTTTGCACTAAATCACTATGTACTTTTATATTGAATGTTTTATTGAAAATTACTTAAATGACAGCTTTGAATTCTCTAAAACAATAATAACACATTTCTATATATCTGTATTATATATAGTCTTGGAAAATTCTTAAACACAGGATGGCTGAATATAAATGGAAAAGTCTCCGTGTAGGCGTCGAGATTGAGTAAATAAAATAAAAGCAATTATCTTTTGCACGAAGAATCTCGGAATCGGTGAAGTAATATTATTTTACCTATAATATTTCTGCCATGAAGAAAGGTTCTATATTACTATTACATCGTTTACTTTTATTACCAAATAATATATGAAAATAAATGTGAAACGTTTCGAAGAACCGTATAGCTCGTTCAAAATTACTGAGGTAATGAGTTTTGATATCTTTTATCTTGAGAGAATGTAGTGCCGCATTGTAATTGACATGATAGTCACTTACGATTACTGAAGGTTTTGTTCGGTAACTAAATATATTATGTAGGTAAAGAAGTCCTTAGCCCTGTAGTCTCGGGCTACCAAGAATAGGACTAAGGCAAGCCTTGCCTGTCGTAGTAGACGACTGAAAGGGTTTTCGGTTTCGCGGGCTTTGAGAGTGGGGCCCCGACAGTCCATTGAATGAGCCCGGGGCGGGGGACAAGTAAGAAGTGGTCTCGTATTTTATTGTAGCATACTATCTATGCTAGGGAGGGCAACAGCTACACAGGGATGTGCTTAGTAGAAGCGCAGGGAGGCACCGGTGAGTTCTGTAGGAGATCCCGGGGCCTTCCGTAATGCACTGAGGATGACCGCCGAGGGGGTTATAGTTTGTCTAAATCTCACATCACCCCGAATTTCCCTTAGAAGCAGGGTATCTTTTGAAGGTTTTCTCCGGGACAAAAGAAAAGGTAAGGCAGCCTTATTTTGAAAAGTTAAAAGCAATTTATGTAAGAGGTGGCCAGTCTCTGTTTGGAGTGTATTACTACTGTGTTTCGGTTTTGATCGGCCATGTACCTAATAAAATGACTGCGGTAATTGTACTACTTTAAATATTATATAAGACATGCGCAATTAGATGCTTATCGTCAATAAAAGAGGGGCTAATTTTGTTGCTAAAGATTATGACAGAGACGCAAACTTTGTTGTAGTTGTTCTTCAAAGTTTCTATACGGTATTAAATGTTACGTAATGTGAATAATTGATGAACACGATATAAGTTACAAGGTTTCATATTGCATTTGTTATCTTATAGTCTCAGTACTGTTGAGTGAAGGCCCCTCAAGACCACAGTGTAAGCGGTCGAGGCGTCCTGTTTCGAGGACGGGACCTTGTTACGGAAACGTCTGGCGACGAGTAAAGTGGTTCCCATGTAATCAAGGCCCAGGGATTATGCTCGTTACAGCGAACAAATTTAACCTTGATTGTTATTCGCTACGATAATATCGATAATATGAAAGCGATTTTGTTGCAAGGTTACTGCGATCATAACAACAGATGTCTTGTATCTTTTTGTTATGAAACTTTACAATGAAATAGTTTTGTTAACAATGAAAAAGGAATATGAATTTTAAGGCATTTAAACATTTGGTTTTTACTTCAATGGAACAGTTTTCCGGCCAAATAACACATAAATGCGTCATTTGTTGTGAAAATATTGCTCCCTACTATCATACCCCCTATATTAAAAGTTTGATAAGATATAAACGTGTTAAACTGTTTTTAGCTTATAATAGATTAATAAATACTTTTAACCTACGATCCGAAAAGAGAGTAGTAGATATAAGTTTGATGTATAATTATGGCAGTATATAATATCAATAAGTCAATTACAAGTACAAGTCAAGTAGAGAAATTTGTATGAATTCTTTAAAAATGTCCTTTATAAACCTAGATTGGTCTAAAAGGATAGTTATGCTAATGATAGACTGTAAACAAACGTTACTATAAGCATTTAAATTCCAGGAATATGTAATCGTTGAAAAATATTAAATAGTTTCAATGTATACCTAAGAAACAAATTTTTTTCAATGTCTGAATGACTATTTATCTCCGAAAAACCCTGTCTTTGTTCTCACTAATTTTCATACTTTTTTAATGTAGGTAATTTAAGTTGTTATGTACCAGTGCATGACCTATTATTTTTTAGTTAGAATTTCGGCCCTGTGCTGTTCTATTACAAACTTGAAACCTTTGTTTCAAGATCAGACATACGAGAGTTCAATGTCGTCGTATCAAACTAATTTTAAATACCAACATAAAGATGTAATATTATATTTATATTTCTTTTAAGTCGGTTTTCATTGCGGGTTTTGTAAAGAGAATAAATTCGATCTGTCTTTTCAACGTTCAATGAATCCGAATTTCTTTGATATAATAGAAATAACCTTCCACAAGAGTAGGTCAAAGGCACGATATTTTGACGAAAGGGCCAGTAAACTCCAGATAAAAATTAGAATATATCCGAAAGATTTATATGCTATCGTAGGTCGATATAAATATATTTGTGAACTTGACCTAGATTTAAACCTAACAATACAGTTTAACCCAGTTATGAATGTTGCACAATATGCTGCTGAGTCATGTGAGGTTAAGCTGAGTGTGAAATTAGGCTAATGAGGATATTTCAAGTGCTTTTCGTTTTTATTATTGCGTCCTTCGCCTTCACAAATAATCATTACAAAGTGTTTTTATCGTAAAGACATCCAAAGAGACAGTGATGCCAATTTGCGAACTCCTTGTCATGTATCCCGCTGTAGGTTCATTAAAACGTTAGCCGTGTCCTAAATTTCAGTGACCCAAAAGTACTAGTAAATTAAAAAACTTTTTTTTTAATCAGGTTGTAACTACTCCACTGTACTCCAGGGTTGTTTTCCTTATTCCTATATATATAAGATTCGTTTAAAACGCGGAAATTTTTTGATTAAAAATTTTTCTTAATAAATGCATTAAGTAAATATTTACAATTACTACGACGTTTGAATTAACCTATTATCTTAGAGATGTGAGCACAATGCGTTGCAGTGTATGTCATTCTATCTAACTTTATGAGTATCACTTACCATAAAACATACTACATATCTCGTTGCTACGTGAAATTAGAAAAAGATATGTATGTGTCTATAGAAATAGTGGAATATTTCTTTATTTATTCTTTTTAATCGGACAAACATTAAAAAATACGTAATTACATTCTTTTACATGTTCAAATCTTAATGTTTGTGTTGATTTATACAATTGTTATCAAAGTAAGCATTATCGAACATCTATCATCTATATTTATCGATGTATATAAACAATTGTTCCAGAATTGTTCTTTATTATAACTGTACTTTCGTCAAATACAAATATTTACAATTTCAAAAAAATTACAGTTTAATTGGAGGTTAGAGAACTGGTAAGAATACTTTCAGGCCCAACTTAATTAGTTCCTTCTTACACATAATAACAATTAATAAAATGAATTATAATATTTGTAATACAGTTTTTATTTATGATCGGAATATTAAAGTTCTCATATGTTAGCAGCTAGATTATAGAATCGTTATTAACCTACATCAATCCGCGAGCGGCTTCGGAATTGAACCAGGAACTGTGTTTCAAGACAAAAAGCCGGAGGCAGATGGAATGATTTATTTACGTTTAAGCTTTTTTTGTTTCGTTAGTCTCGCTATTTAATCATTCTTTATAATTAAATATCATTATGTTTGCCAAATCATATTTCGTTTTTTTTATTTATGTACACAGAAATAAACAGTGAAGTTATAACATGCAGGTCAAGAAGTGAAAGGGCGCTACGTACATATAATTTACTAAGCTTTTCGACAAAATATTTATTAAAAATTTTTGTGCAGGTCTTAATTAGGTACTCTTCAGAAAAATTAAGATATTAGCTTAGTTATGTAATTAAAAACGTTTAGAAATTTTGTTTGACCATTAGCCTTGGCGGTAATAAACATTTACACAGCTTGTGTTAAAACTTTCATTAGCCCTTGAGCTATAATCAATATTTTTTTATTATTATACCATATCAACTCTAAATACGTGCAAATAATTTATCTTTCCTTTGTTTATTCGCGTTAAAATCAAACTAAAGTTGAAATTCAAATCTTCTTATTAACATATATATATATATACACAATCGCTTGTAATTGTCAATCGTTTACATCTTAAGTCATTTGTAAAGCTCCCTGCGTTAAGAAATAATAAACATAAGAGATTTGTCTTCTTTGTTATGGTCGTACTAACATATTACAGTTTTCAAAAACAGAAATTATTTTTCAATCATTATCTCAAACGATCTTTTAAACATTAGCATTTTAATGCACGTAACTTTGGTGTAGAAACGTAAGTATTGCGATGAACTTATAGTAACATGTGTTCATTCTTGACGATGATTTCATTCAAAGTATAGTTAAGACAAATTTCTGAAACTAAATAAATAACCTTGTAGCTGCATTGCTTATCCTTTTTATGATTAAAGCGAATGTATTTTAACATCACTGTTTAGTAATGGAGTGCATTGGCCTCTATTGGTATCTTCATGGCCGACTCTACGGCGCACGCTTTTGTTGGATGCTCCCGTTTCCGCATAGTCGCAGGCGAATATAGAACTTTCAGCGATGCAAGAACTTACCAGTGCTTTTTGTTTATATTTAAATGCCTTTTATGGTATTAATATTATCCCATTTTCGCCTGATTAAGTTTTCGTAATAAATTTACTCCCAAAGAGTTCAACGGATTTTAAATAGAATCAGAGAAATACACTTTCAAAAAATTACCACCAACATACTACCATATAAAAATTACAACCATTACCAAAAACAAAATCATACTTATCTAGTTTTTTTCACGGATGACGTAAACATTTAAAGGGCCAACTTTTTTTAACATCTTTTTAAAAAATATCATCAACATCATTACTAAATAAAAAGTTATATGTCCACAGTAAATAAACGCATTAAATATCATAAATTAAAACAAATATTGTAAAGTAACTTTTATTCAGCAATATATAGAAAATTTATCTATAGTTGTTGCCAGAATAACAATAATATACTGCTTGATGTAGTAATTAATGAGAATTAAATATAGTTATACCTATTTGAAAACTGCGCACGCGGAAGCAACACGCATCAAGGTTCGCATTTTAACACGTTACCGCAGCTTCGCATTTCCTAGGGCTCAGACAAAAAAATCACTTTAAATTTTTTTAATGTTTCTTTTATACGTTCCCCATACGCTCTTCCTTGAAAGTCGATGTTGTAAAATTATATTTTTAGAGTTATTCAGATCATAATTTCCAGGCGAGTTATGATTGAATGATGGGTCAATAAAGTTGCGCTAAATAGACCATGCACGGAATTATTTTAATGAACTAACTGAACGGAATATAAAGCAGCAGTGGGCAGGTGAGCACGTGGGCGAACTGCAGCTGGCGGTGTTACGTTCACAAATCTATTGAAATTTTCCAATGGAAGACGAACAGGGTGTATTTTAGTCTTACATCTTAGCAGCAATCAATTCTACTGAGTAACAAATACTTAAGGCGTCTAATAAAGGCTGATCTAACTTCAACTTTTTAAAAATAAATCACTGAATATTGCATATGTTTATATCACCACGCGATTACTCTGAA
>DWLS01001519.1:0-21408 GCA_018246255.1 Pachliopta kotzebuea | reverse complement strand
TACCGTACGCAGGAAGCTTGCTTATTAGGCCGTCGTGCCAGACTTTGTCAAAAGCTTTCGAGATATCCAGGGAAACAACTAATTACTATCTTCTGGTTTAAACGGCGCTGTAGATTGTATAATTACTGGACGTACTGGGTTACTTGCTTTTCCCAAGGCGAGGAGCGTAATGTGGTGTAATATATAACCAGAGTGTAAGGGGCTCTATGAGAAAGCCTACCAATACTTTGTTTTATTCCATTAAGCTACAAGAGTAGCTTTCATCAGATGGTAACGGTCCAGAACGACGTGGCTCTAGTTAGGATCATATACTGCACCACACAGGCCCCTAAGGAGGCCTGGTGTATAAGTGGTTCCACACAACAACTCACGGGGTCCAAGCCACCCCCCTATTTCTGGTGCACCCTGTTAATCAACAATTAAGTCTCCATCTCCTTACTAACTGGCTACAGACAAACGTGGTGGGAGACGGCCCAAATCCCGTCACTATTGAGAAAGGCCTATGTCCAGCTGTGGACATCTATTGCTTGATATTCAATTACTTATAGAAAGGTTCGTGATTGTGCAATAGTATTTAGCTCGCGGATTCCAGTTTCGTTTCCTTAAGTCTGATGAAGCTGCGAAAACGCTTGATTCAAGAGGAAACTTTTTGAATAATATGTTATTTATTATACTCTAATATTAGAATAAGTAAATACATGAACAAGATACTGTCTCCTATCGTCTGTTGCATGGAAGGTCCATCATAAGGCAATGCACGTAAAGATTGAGTTTTAGATATAGTTTATACGAAGGGTGATTGATTTATGATATTACCCTATGTACGATTTTATGAGCGAATAGAGACAGGTGAAGATAAATCGTAGAGATCAGCAATCGCTGGAACTGGCGACACTCCATGACCACGACCAATCTATCAAGAGGTAACTCAATGAGAATATATTACAAACATCGAATTTCAAATTATGAGCAACATGGGAGAAATGATCGTCAGGTTTCCTAAAAATTTATTGCTATAACCCATGGTACATTTGCTTTATAATATCCACATACATCTTTGCTGCTAACAATCTCTTGCCGTGTTATGTGAAAGTTCTGCTAATGAAAAAGGTTCGTACCTCTTGGCCAATAACCCAAATATTCACAGGCCACGGTGGATTCTACGAATACTTGAACCTTTTCAAGTGTCAGAAGAACCAACGAGTATATGATGACGTTGTGGAGGAAAAAGTTTCTCACTTGCTGATAGAGTGTCTTTTTCATAGGAAATTACGGTACGAATTTGGGAAAGAAACAGGATTAAGAATAGATACAGTTTACATGAATTAATAAAAAGTTAATAAGTTAGAAAGAAGTTTAGGAAATATTGTCTAAATATGTGTAGATATGAATATGTACAACAGTTTTGTTACGGTAGATTAGTATTAACTTTAACGGCCAACCTCCAGTATTGGATAGGCACTTTAAGAAGAAGTATTAAATGATAAATAACATGATAAAAAGTCCAGAATAATATAAGGAAAAAGCAGAAAAGATAATAATAGAAGTCTTGTGTTTGGTATCGAACCTGCCTTACTAAATACCACTTTAGCAATATAAATATCTGCAGTCGTATTGTGTTCCTGCTGTTAGAGTCGAATAATTTTTGAGTTTTCTCCATCCACAACTTCATAGTCGGTTAACACCACGTGAAATGGAGGTGTGCTAATTTAACACATACCATTCTCACCTAATTTTTTGATTTATCTTTCAGTAAATGCGGATGCCTTCGTCGCCTGACCGGTTCTCCGAATATCCAGACGTGTGACGTCACAGAATACGGTCATTAACATCGCAATATAATCACACCTCCTGCAGACCTTATCACGAAACAATAAGGTCTAGATTGCGGTGATGAAAATCAGCAGACAAGAGTCGAGACGGCTGACCTGGCTCTGGCCGTGTTTGGAGATAAATAACGTATTTTATAAACGAACGGCGAAACTGTCTTTATATAGGTGTTACAATAAAGATATCTACAGAATATTTATTTATTATCCGCTTGAAGAACCTTTTTTATTGTTTATATCCACGCGATTTGATACATGTCTTAATTCACGTGATATTAGTTGTTATACTATCTGTATATTAATTAAAAAATTCATTGCTGCAGGATTCGAATCCTACAGGGTGGGAGGGAAGCTTTCAAACCACTAGGCTATCGAAACCTCTGACGAATGAATTATATGATAGCGCTATTTTTTTTATCGCGAGGAAGTTTTCAAAAGATACTCTGCTTCTGGAGGGAAGTGAGGGTTATATGGGATTTATACCTACAAAAACTCTTTCGGTGGTCATCCTCAGTGTATTGCAGAAGAGTTAGAGATCTCCTACGGAACTCATCCGTGTCTCCCTGCACTCCTGAGCACATCCTGGAGAGAGCTGTTGCTCTTCCCACCATAAACAGTATGCTGTGACAAATTACCAGACCACTTTGCACTTGTCGTCCGACCCGAGCTCACTCAATCTACAGTGAGGGCCCACACTCAAAGCTCGCAAACTCGTTAACTCTTTCAGTCTCCTCTTCGACTACAGGCAGGGCTTACCTTAGTCCTATTCTTGATAGCCCGAGACTACAAGGCTCGACCTAAACCTAACCTAGTGTTGCTCCTACTCCTGAGAGTGTAGCTACCCGGAGGATATTCATTTACATATGTACTGTTTTTAAATTTTTTAATGGCTTAAAACCATTGAATCGTGATAGCCTAGTGGTTTGAACGCCTGCCTTCCACTCCGAAGGTACCGAGTTCGAATCCGGTCTGCACCAATGAATCATATCACCGCCTGTCGCTTTCTACTACAGGCAGGGTTTACCTTAGTCCTATTCTTGATAGCCCGAGACTACAGGTCTAGAAGTACTATCCATGAAGACCTATTCAGGCTCAAAGATCTCCTCATCATACATTCACTGGTTTAATTGTAAAGGATTTACTGAAGCGCTTAAGTCGTAATAGGCTAATTGTTTAAACATCTGCCTTCCACTCCGAAGGTATCGAATTTGAATTCTGCCTGCTCCAATGAATTGTTAGTTTCATATGCAGTTAGTATAACATCAACTAATATCACGTGTTTTAAGACACAGTATCAAATCGCGAGGATATAAACCATTAAAAAAACTGGTCTGTGATATCTCTCGTAAATCAATTCTATGTATGTATGATAGTTTAATTTATGGTAATGATGCGTTATGCACATTTAATTATTCACATGGCGCCAGTACACCAACAGTTATGAGTACAGTTGCGATATATTGTCTGCTATATACAAAAAATCGCTTATATAAACATATAAAATCTATATATACATTATTATGTACCAGTAGTTGCTTATTGCATTCGCAACTAAAGGTTTTATATCAATAAAATGTTTAATATGAGAATAATCATGTCATAAACAGAGGCGTCTATTAATTATGGAAGATATTAGTGCGATTATCATGACTACATCATATTTAGTTTTCAGAAGACTGATGAAAAAGGGGCTACTTTGAATCAGATTATTATTCAGAAAGCAAAGTAAGTGATTGCTCATAACAACGCGGCGCTGGTTAAGATGGTATATACACCACATTGCGCTCGTCTTGAGACGTATTGTGTATCGTTACCTTAGTAATTTCACTAGCTACAGCACGCTTCAAACTATAATACAGTAATGTTTTTACATTACTATTTGTCGGTAGAAATAGGAGCTGCGGTAACTACCTATACGGTCTGTAACATCAAAGGAGGGAATATCACTTAGTTTTGTTTGTATTTATTAATATATGTATTTATTTATGTATTATTTATTTATTTATTTTGACTACCCAACAATTGTTTAAGCTCAAATTAATCTATAACATACATGCACTGGATATATACAATTATATGAGCGTAACAATCTCTTACAAGCTAGTTCCTATCATACGATAATACAAAAAATAAATACATATATACATGTGTATATACTACGTGTTTACGTTTATATATACATAGTATTATTATATATATAAGTAGATATGTAAGTACCATATTTTTTTTACACTTCATATACCAAAACATCTCCCATCTCCTAAGTTTATTGATAGAGAATGGCATTAAGAACCCTATTGGAACCTAATTCTTTGTGTTCTCAAAAAAGATTGTATATAACTACTTTTACTTTGTAAAATCGTACAAATCTTTTAATTTAAAACGAAATTTATTTGTATTTATTAGTAACAGGTAATAGAAAAGATTTTATAAAGACCTAAAGCTGAAGATATGAAGTTTATTATAGATTACCTAAATCTAAATTTAGAGAAACCCCGATAACAAATGTATGTATTTATGAGGAATATCAAAAACAAACGCAGCTTTAACTAAATATAAGTTTAACCATTAAACGGAATAAAGGTATACGCTGTTTAAAATACGACTTAATAACATTGAAATGCAGTAAGCAGTTACCTGTATTAGTTCGGGCAGTAAATTCATTGATAAGATCGCTCAGGACTTCCTCGACAAATAAACTACGCACCTTACGGAGGTACAGTTAACGACACTAGTGTATATGTACAGTAATATTAAAAATCACTGAATAATTTACTATTTTCTTATATTCGTTTCCCTTCAAAGTTGGACAGGGAATTTTACTATCTCTTTATTCTTCTCTTTCATGTATCATATCACATTGCGATCGGGAAACGAGATGTGTCTCGCTTTTAAAAAAATTACGTACGTAGTTTGTGCACTTTGCTGATAATTTACGTATTCATCGGAAAACGAAAAAATCTCGTTTTTTCGTTTTTCTAAAAAAATTCATTTGTGTACTTTGCTGATAATTTTTAAGAAGTACCGTTACTCAAAGGAAGCTGTTTCACCAAATATCATACCAAAAAACAATACTAATAATACTTATGTACAACATATAAAAATTTCAATACAATATAATTAATTAGACAAATAATAACCGCAGTTTTAATTCACACACAGAAATAGTTTGATTTAATAAAAAATACCCCGATTTATAGACAAGTTTGAGCAAAAATCGCCCGATGGCAATGTCATCCCCTATCATTCCTTCGCAATATTATATTAATACTTTACTCTTCTTACACTTACTACCTCATTACCGTCGCTATTTTCTATACATATGTTTGTTTGTATAATATTGTTTAGTAAAAAAAAATTAAGATGCTTATTTGATAATAAAAGTAAAAAATCACTATTATTTTGTTAAATGAAAGCGATGAACTGAGAAAATAGTTCTGATACTATCTAGTAAAATTAATAGTTATTAAGCAGTAATTTATTAGTAGCAGTAATTTATTATTTAAGCAGTATTTATAAATGTTTTATAGATATGTTTAAAATATATATTATCTATAGGTATTACATAATACTGTTTGGTTTCAGAAGTAGATTCTGTGGTATAATTACCAGCAGTAGTTGCTTCTGGTAAGAAAGACATAATTAATTTTAACAATAAGTAAATATATTTAATCATCATCATCAGATAGATGTCTACTGCTGGAGATAGGCCTTCTCATTAGTGGGGATGTTTGAGCTGTATCCTATTTTTTACTCGTTCCCCTTCGTGTTGTGGGTAAGGGATTTGGATTTCTTTATTTTATTAATTTTTCCTCTTTTCATTTATTTCCTATCTTTCCATATTGTATCCTTTCATTCCATATTAGCTTTCTTCCATTCCTTTTTGTCATCCACGCATCGCCTCTCATTCCGAAAACCGCCTCATCTTTACAATTTTGTCATCATATTTTTATTTTCTTTAACATTATTTACTATTTGATATCATTTCTATTCCATTCATAAAGCGTATTCAGCTTGAGCTGCTGCTTGATGAATGACAATAGGACAATCCTCATAATCCGGTCTCCTTTTCCTCTTGCTGTTTCCTATTACGCTGGCCTAAAGCAGGTTAGTGGGGAACCAGAGCCTCGTTTGTTAGTTACTAAGGTTCACCTCGAGCAGGTGAAGTTGGCTTTGGTCCCGTAAATTATATGGGATCCCTAACACCCCTCCTATGTAAATAGCAGTTTAGTCCTACTTATGTAGTTAACTGTACCAAACGTCATGCTATCTTTGTCGCACTTAACACTAATAGCAGTCCACTGTTGGACAAAGAACTCTCCCACGGACGCCACTTAATTGCGAGTGTACAATTAGGGTTCGGACCTGTACCCTCCCTCTTGTCTGCCCTCCTTCCCTCCTGTACTTCATAAATAAAACCTCTTTGCTTTTAACATTGTCGTAATGTAAGTAGTATATTTGTTTACTTCACACCACAATAATGTTATTTAACGTTTTAAAAAAAATAAAGTTTAAGAAGTTGATATTTTAGTTAATTATTTACTTATTTACACGAATAAAAGAAGAGAGAATAATATATAAGAGAGACACCGTAAACAAAAAGGACTTAAAGCCGCATTGCATTCTCTTACATTCAACCTTTTAGCATGTGAAGAGAATAGAGAAAAAGGAAATACAAACAGGTGCCAAAAAATATTTATTAGTTTAATATTTATACTTTTACTTTTAATATATGAATACTAAATTAATTAATTTAGTATCATTTAACTGATGTTTCATTTCTTTGAGGTTATTTTCTTCTAGTAGTTGCCCGTTGCATACGCGACTAAATAATATAACATTAATAAATTCAAAACTTTGTTACCATAGCTATATATAAAGCATATATTTGCCATTAAGTTAGCATAGCGACATCCCATTCTGCACGGACGCACGACAACAAAGAGAAGATATTAGTAGGAAAGATTGTTTTATTTCTAATGTAATTATGAAGCGCCCAAAATATAGTTTTTTATTATTATTTATTTATTATTGTTAAACTATTATCATAGTATTTAACATTCAATATTTATATTGAAATGTTACTATTCTTGATAGAAATTCTACTGGTGGTAGATCTCTTGCTACAGACCATCTAGGTAGGTAACACCGCACCTCCTGTTTTTACTACCAAATAGTAATATGCAAACATTACTGTATTGTAGTTCGAAAGTATGCTAGTGAAATTACTGGGGTAACGAGACAACACTTTACATCTCAAGGCGATTAGCTCAATGTGGTGCAGAGTATACTATATTAATCAACGTCAAGTTATGGACAAGCGTATCACTTACTATCAGGTGAAGGCCTTGCTCTTCTCATCACCTCGTAGAATAAAAGAAATCAAGGATTCTTATTTATTATTCTACTGTGTATTTATAATAGGGTGTAAGAAGTCCCACACAACACCTCACGTATCGAAACCAACCTCACTTGCTCGTAGTTCTGCTAATCAACAAACGAGTCCCTGATTCCCACTAATCTGCTTGGGCTAGTGTGGTAGAAGACGGCTTAAATCCCACCATTATTGAGCGGTATGTCCAGCAGTGGACGTCTATCAGCCGATAAAGTATGTACAATATGAGTAATATAGGTAATTAATTTATAAACGCAACCACAAAACTAATACCACTATATAGTGATAGAGATCTTTCTTTAAGGTCTCATATTATTATCAATAAAAATAACTTATTAATAACATATGTAATAAGGATAAAATCTCTTCAGAAGTATAATCTATAAAACTGAATAGATCATGTATACAACTTAATATCGATTTTTATCACGATCTATGCTTAAGGAAAATAAACAAGTATTCAGTATCAATTCCAAGAACACGTCAACTAACTTGAAACGTATTAATGTTCGTTTGATATTCAAAACTATTGCTATAAAATACTTTACTTATGTGCAGTATATACTAATAAATAAAGTTGATGTATGTCATGTCAATATACTATATATACACCTGTATATATTATTTAATACAATTTTTAAGCAAATATACAATTCTGAATAATTTTGTTTATCTATTTGTTTCATTAGAGTAATCAGCGAAACAGGTATTTTGAATTGAATGAAACTTAAGTAACATGTAAGTTATGTTATAAATCGTAACTTAAGGTACTTTAATAACTGATTTTTCAAATAATTATGTATTATTCCTTGTGTAGTAATTCGCTGTTAAACGGCGTTGTAGTGTATCAACTTATATATATATATACAAATATATTTTTTAGGGTTGGGCCAAGGACTTCCCTATCATACTTTGTTTTTTTAATTTTAATCTATTTCCTTCTTTCACACTTATACTTCTTACCTTCTTTTTTAATTCTACTATTTTTCTTTATATCCTATATCAACTTCTATTACATTAACTATCAAAGCATATTAAAAAAGATTAAGTTTTATTTATTTATTTATATACTTCGAATTAAGGTAGACTTAATGCTATTGGTATTATCTTCCAGTCTGCGGAGATGTCATGAAGTAGATTATGAGATTAAACAACTATAAGACTGAGTACATATTAAATATTTATATCTATAGAAAAAGCACACACAGAATACAAATCAGTTGGAGAAGTACTATCTTTGCTGAATCAAGTAATTTTAAAAAGGCTGTTAGGATAGCAAAAGCGCACTTTAAAATTTTCCTCGATATCTTTCCGAAGGACGAGGTTGCTCGTTATCCTATGAGATTTTTAAAATTATCATAGATCTTACAAGATTTGAGACAAGAGTGATATTGCAATGGGTTTGTTCACATTGGCGTTAAAGGTAACAAAAGAGAGGATATCGAAACTGGCGGCTAAAAGTAATCCTTTCTTTATTTTACCGGACTATTTTAAATATCTGTTTTGAGAATTGGACATAATAATTTGTTAAATTATCTCAAGAAAACGGCATTTGGTATAAGACTATACGATCGGTACCATATCAAGTGCCCTGGTTTGAAAATTGCAATCTATCAAGGGGCATCATTAAGTTGGCATTTAGACTTCGTTCTGATCACATTCCTTATGAAAAGGAATGATTAGCAAATGTGTCAGTATTGTAATCAGGTTGAGGATTTGCAACATTCGCTGATGGTATATGACCGGAGCAAATCAAAGAGAATTTCCTTTATAAATATTTATAATGTTAACAACAAAGAAGTTGGAGTGATCCAAAATGCACCATCGGATCCAACATCCACATTCTCTAAAGACCTGATGTCTTTGGCGAAGGTGGAGGATATTAACAGTTAAGTAATTATTATTTTAATGTTAGTTATAAATATGTGAACCTTGTAAAGGGCACGATAGGATTGGTATGACCTACTAAGGTCGCTATATGTAGGTTAAGTTTAACCAATTGAAGATCTTAAGAAACCTAGAGAAGAAGGTAGATAGGTCTCTTGCTACAGACCGTCTAGGTTGTAATTAAATGGCAAAAATTACTGTGTTCCAATTTAAAAGGATCCGCATTGGGTTAACGTGGTGGGAAATGGTCCAAATCTCCTAATATTGGGGGAGACATGAGCTCAGTAGTGGACGTAAATTCGCTGATGGTGGTTGTTTAAAGGGTGAAATTATTGGGGTAAGGAGACTATGGTGCTGTGTATACCATCCTAACTAGCGTTGTGTTATGGGCAAGCGTATCAATTACCATCAGGTGGACATCTTGCTGGTCTTCTTATCGACTAGATAAAAAAAAACGAACCTCTGCATGCGTCCAGGCAGCCAGGGTCTTAGGTGGCGTGTCCGGTGCCACAGCGCCCAGCCGGCCACGCTTCCTCGCCTCCTGCATGATGGGCACCTTTGAGTTCTTCTCACCTGAAGACAGGATCACTTCCCGCTCTATCTGCAAGTTTGTTTTTATGTTTACTAGAAATCCATCTCATACTCATTAACTTTAATACAGACAGTAAGATATCATTATAGCCTAGGGCAGTGATTCTCAGAACGCAGGCGTTCAAATCTCTAGGCTATCAAGACTTATTAAGGTTAAGCTTATGGAGTTGCTAAGGAAAAAGGCTATAATTCCTTCGGAATTTTTTCTAAATAAACGACTCTTATTTTCTTTGGTTAAAAATGAATAAGAGATAAGATATAATCTGAATGAACCTGAAAAGTTTCGAATTAAAACATCTAACTATTTGTAAAGCAATAATAAAAATGTATGAAATCTAGTCAAGGAATCGGACACCGTTGTGGTGAATGCAAGTGAAATAAAAAAACACACAAACACTTTCAATGGAATCCCATCGACATGGGACAATCTTGGTGTCTATTTGCGACAACCTAGATGGCATGTGAATAAGTGCGGCGTCAATGACCTTGAGAACTAGTCTGTCTAGATTCTAGATAGTCCCCGAGCCTCGGACCCGCGTGACGGAAGGATGGTACATAAATAACTCATACTTTACGCTTGGATACCTTCAAGGGATATTTAAAAAAAAAATTAAGTGTATTGTATACGTTGCATATAGTATCAGTCTTTGAATAGGAGATAGATTAATAGACCTATTTTTTGGAAGGTCCTAAAAAAAATTTTTTTATTCGACTAGTCGCTCATCTGTTAGTTACACGCTTGCACATTGCACTGCTTAATATGGTATACCACATACTCGTTGTCTTGATATGTTAGTTAAGTTTCATTACCCCAGTGATTTCATTAGCTTACACTTCAAACTATCTAACAGTAATGTTTTCATATTACTACTTTGCAGTAGAAATAAGAGCTGCTTTAACCTAGACGGTCTGTAGCAACAGACATCTACCACCAAGAGTTACATACATATTTCTGATAAATATAAACTTTATTTTTATTTATACATAGGTAATGTTTTTTATACCAAAAAATTGGTAATTTATTTATTTTTTATTTAACAACTTTATTTGTACACGTATAGGTACAAAAAGTCGGACTTAATGCCAAAAGGCATTCTCTCCCAGTCTACCTTAAGATTGAGCAGAGAACTTAAGTAGAGAACTTAAGAGAACTTAAGTTAGTAAATGCAATATTTTGTTAAATAAACTATTATGTACGGAACTATATACTATCAGGTAGGCTGGCCCCTGTCATAGACTATACAAATAATTCATTACTTGATACCATTGTGTTCAGTAACAGCCATATACAAAAACATAGTCATATATACTTAAAAAAATTCAAGAAAAGTAGAATAGAGAGAGGAAACAAATAAAGAGGTCATATGCAAATTGGTAATACCACATCCAAAACAAATGTACCATATATAGACCATAGTAAGCTAAGCTATTATTACCTACATCACTCTTCAGGCTTCATAATGTTATATAAACAACTCCTTCCGCGTTATAACGCTGATCCTTTTTTAATCTGTGCCGTTTGTATTAATACAGCATCAATGGTTAATGCACTGGCAAATAGTTATATCTTCTTCCCATATATATAAATAAATGAGTAATGGAACTTTAGTATCCAACAGTGATAGGTGAGTTTAATTCATAATGATTTATGTTTCCTCATCTTCATTAGCTGATGGACTTCTACTACTGAAGATTGTCTTTCGGAAATAACGAAACTAATAGTCATAGAATATTTTGTTTTTGTTCCTCCGCAAAGTAGGACAAGGAATTTTACTCTCTTTTTTATTATTTTCATTGTTTTCTTTTCCGTTATTTTTCCTACTAAACCATACAATTTCCATAGCTTTTTTCTAACTTTCATTTCTTTTAATAACCTCTCTACAGTGTTTTAAGAATACAGTCTCATTAGAATCAATATTAATAGGTTATTGTTATTAGCAATGTTTTGTTATACCATATCCATTAATATGTTAAAATAAGCACCTTTCATACTAGAAAACAGTAATGTTTCTTTATCGCTATTGAGTTTTACTGTCCTGTACTATCCACCGTTGCTCCTATTTCTGTTCTACTTTTGGACGGCAGAAACAGGAGCTGCGGTGATCAAAACGGTTTAAAGTAATAGAGAAATGCGACCAGTACTGTAATTTATAAGGAATGTTATATGTTGTGTGATTGGGTGTATGGTATGGGGTCAAAAATTACCGGGAATTTGGCGGAGTGCGTGTGGAGTGCGGCGGCGGTGGGCGCGGGCGCGCCGGGCAGAGCCGCCTCCGGCGCCGGCGGCATCCTGTACGGCGGGACCGCCTCTACAGTGCCTGCAACCGAGAACCCAACGATAACACGTGTCCTTGAGAAAAATATATTATATTATTAACCCAAAAAATCATTTTTAAACATTCAAACGGATCGCCGTAACAAACAAACGCTTATATCATTTCAATTCAAACTACGACGTAAAATGGCTATAACAAACAAACGCTTACCATCCTCTCCCCTTCAAACGATTACATAAATTCATTACCTACACATAAATAATAATCATCTGCCCCATATACGTATACCATTGAACCTGCCTCCTTCAATACTTAAGAAATTTGGGCCGTCACGCTGGCCCAAAGCAGAAGAGAAATAACCTAATATTTAAATAATAACTACATATTCCACTATTTGTATATTTTGATATAAACATACTCAAATTATAGAAATAATTAAAAAACTATATCAACTTAATCTGTTTTATACAGTTTAAGTTTGCAGCAAATTAAACTTTTTATTTAATCTAGATTCTAGTTCTTGTGAATGGTAGAAAACTGCTCCACATAACTACTACTTCTCCATTAGGAGTAGCAAGGTACTAAGCTACTTAAGTATAAGTATTTATAAGTAAACGATTTCTAAGTTTTCACGAAGCTACTGCAAAAAGAAATCAAAAGGAAAATAATCTTATTTCATATAGTCATGTGTTGTAATAAAACATTAACTAGTCTAAATCAGTGTTTACCAATCTTTGTCCTATTTCAATAGTCCTAAACAAAAAACTGAATAAATGCAATTTTTTAGACAAGCCAATTGATTTTAAAATATTCAAATTGCTCCCATAAATAACAAAATTGCTACAATTTTGGACCTGAGACCGTCTTAGAGAAACATGGGTCTAAATAAGGAGCGAGGTCAATAAAATGACAGCCCTTAAAAGTATGTATTCATTGTCTATTTTATGTACTCTATGGATATCATCATCATCATCATAAACGCCTACTGTTGGACATAGGCCTTCCCCAAACATCTCCACTTCAATCGGATTTTTCTTTTCTTGTACTCTTTACATATAAATACTTTTGATTATCCTTTTCACTATATTAAATACATTGGTATTTAAACGTAATAAATCAAAAATCGTCTGTCGTTTACTTCCATCATCATCAGCTTGAGAGAGCTTTTCATTACTCTACAAAAATCATTAAACTTTTTAGCTGCCTCTTGTTTTAAGGTACAGAAGAACTGAGGTCACCGATAAAGCCCTAACTATTGCTAGACTTAAGTGGTAATAGGCATATTGAAGGATTAATATCCAATGGTCCAGTAAGGTCCAATGCACAGTGATTTTTTTTAAATCCACGCGATACATGTCTTAAAGCACGTGATATTAGTTGTTATACTAACTGAATATGAATTGAACAATTCATTGGTGCAAGCTGGATTCAAACCCGGCACCTTTGAAGTGGGAGGGATCAATAGGCTATCGACGATTACACCCAGTGGTTAAACGCTTCCTCACAATGTGGAGCGATGACCTAGCGAAGGTTGCGGGAGTCCGCTAAATGCAGACAGCTCAAGACTGATCGGAGAGAACATGTTTAGGAGAGGTTAATGTCCAACAGTGGGCGTTTATCGGCTGATGATGATGATTAGCGACGAGAAAGAATCAATGTAGAAACAATAACGAAAGAGAAATATAATAAAGAACTCAAAATTCCTTGTCCCACTTTGCAGAGAAACATAATAATAATATAGAAAAAATGATGATGGCTTGGCTAGATAATATCATCACATTGTAAATAATCCGCAGTAACATTAGCTGTCATATGAAAGTCACTGACTGTATCCTGGTTGATGATAAATTCACGGCTTATCTTTATATGATTACCACATTTCGATTGTTCGCCGATAGGTAGACAAAGAAGAAAATACGAAGTTTTGTGGTACGCGACCTGATTGTTTACTGGAGCGGATATAATCATAGAGATTACCACTTCCTGTCCCAAATGAATGGATCCAACACCACTTTATTACTGCTTCGACGTCTCCAATCAAGTAGTGGTGGAACGATCCGGTGCGTAATTCGATATTATTACCTTATACTTAGTAGTATACCGGCGATCCTACTGATCTACTTATTTTCACTCTTCCACTGTAAAGTTTACTACATTTTTATTATTCGAGATGAGCTAGACGTTCACTTGATGGTAAGTTATACGCTTACCCATAACATTGCGCTGGTTAAGATGGTATACACAGCACCATACCGAGCTCATCGCTTTGAGATATAGTGCTGTCATTACCCCAGTAATTTCACTAGCATACGCAGTACTCTTTGGTGGTTGTATTAGGAGCTGCTGTGGTACCTATTTAGACGGTATCTGGGACAAAAGACCTAATACCAGTAATATTTAGAATTTTAGGTCTTGTTTCAATTTTACTAAGTTATAGATCATAAACTTGCAAAAAATCAAACAACATTTCAGGTTTAACTTTTTTAACTATTATCCCTTTCAATGCTACTTTCATTAGGTTAAGTACTATAAAAAGTTATAACTTGGTTAAAAACTTATAAATTAAATAATTGTCTTTTTAGTGTTAGCTAGAAATATTGGAATCTTGTAAAGGATACTATGGGATTGGTATAGCCGTTAGAAACAAAAACCCCAAACAAATAAAAAAAAATTATAAAATTTGTTACTGATGCTAGACTTCCATTGTAGTTGGACCGGTTCCGTAGAAGATCTCAAAGCCTTCCACCATGCATCAAAGTTGACCACCGAGGGGGTTTTAGTGGGTATAAATCCCACATTACACTGACTTTACCCAGATGCAGGGTATCTTCTGAAGATATCTCAGCGAAAAAAAATAGATTTCTGTTGTGGTGGTGATTGATTTTAAATGAACATACACATGGAACAGTGTTCACTGATTTGTGATCCCAATTTTAAATTTTAAAAAGTAATCTAGATCACTTGGAGTATCTTCTTAACTCTCTCATTTCCTAGCCATTCCCATAAGGTGGTGGGGTCAGCTTTTCTTATCTTTTTCTACCACTTCGTTCTGTCTTCGACATCGTCATCAGTCACTTGGCACTCGCGTATCTTTCGACACTACACTACATACATACTCAAGATTGAAATTACCGCTCTCCTCAACTATTTGTAGAAAATGAACATTAATTGATTGCAAAAGTGATTTATAATAATAATAATAAAACCCTTTAATGTACACCGTGTTATATGCGTAAAAAATACAGACTATTGAACAAAAATGTACAATAGACGGTCTTATTATTCATAATGCAATCAAAAAACAAGCCACTGCGAAAACAAAAAAGAAATAAACTAATCCAAACAAGAGATAGTGATAATAATTAGGAAATAGAACCATTTGACAAAAGTAGCTAGAAAATAGTACAAATGCAAAGGAAGAAGAATTTTAAGTGTAGGATAATAGTCATGAAGATATCTTTTAAACGTAAATTTCGATTTTGCATATCGAATATGCATAGGTAAGGAGCTCCATAGGCGGACAGCTGTAAGAGAATAGGAGTTTTAGTAAAAGGAAACTAGGACATGAAAAAAAAGATTTATTGAGGAACCCAGGTTCCGACTATCGGAAACGGAAACAAATTCAAATTGATTTTTAAGTAGTGACGAGTAAAAGGAATTCTTAAAAACAGGAATTTTATTATAAAATTAACAAAATTAGAAGCATCTCATGTCTGACGCTAAGAACGACTTAGCTAAACAATTGTTTTTATTGTTCATTGTTTTGTTATACACATTTTAAGGGAAGTGGAACATTGTCTAAATTTGGCCAACTGTTTGTAAGCCTTGTTGTCACAGACACTAACGGTGTTAAAAAAGTAACATCATATTTTTGCGTCAATTTGTTTTGTATTGACTTATGGCTGGCGAGTTAGAGGTAACAAAACGCAGTCCGGTTCCAAATGATGACGATTTCGGCGGAACAGCGATCAGCTGACGGGACCGGTTCAAACGGTAACGTTTGTGACGTGGGGACGACGGCCGTCTCTGGTTTGAAACCGCTTCGTTAGCTTTTTGCCGTTCTATTGTTTTGTTTGATTGTTCAATAGAAAGTGTACCAGTATTAATCAGAAAAAGAAAGTATTACATCTCTTTAACATCGTACAGATTTGTGTGTCTGCAGTACCGTGCCTATACTGCTAAACCAAACACATAATATTTTTAATTGGCATTATAAAGTTTGCAAATCCGATACAAAAGTCTGAGAAATGTACTTTACTAACTACAACTACTGATTTCATTATGTACTATGTAGCAATTATCAGACAACAACAGCACAAATGCTAAGGAGAGGAAGAAGACTGTATAGCAATAGTCAAGTAACAATGACACAAATGCTAAGGAAAAGAAAATGACTACGTACCAATGATCAGAAAGATCTTACTTATAAACATCTAACGGGTATGCAGCGTAACGCCTATCAATTATATGGGTTAAAATTACCACACTACTCTTTTTAATATGGACGATAAATCAAATATTACACGTAACATCTTTTGTTATGTAGTAACATTTGAACCAGGTTGAGCCGGTATTTGTCGTAACAAAAGTGTCGGGTACGTAACATTTAGATAAAAAAAATCTGGGACTTGTTCATTATATGCTAATTAGACGAGTTACTGGAGGTGTTGCTAGAAAAATTAATGATTTGAGAACGTCACGCCGAAAACCCAATAGTAAATCGGTTGGAGTACGTAGATACTTATTAAACTTCACAGTTATTACCGTTTCAGCTTATTAATCAATTGCTGAACACGGGCGTCATCGAAATGAGTTCCGTAATATCTTGATAGAAAAGTTAGTGAACTCAGTATGGTGATGGTCATAGAGAAAGACAGAGTGTTTTCTCAAGAATGATTTTAATCTGAAGGTAGAGTTGCTGTCAGGAACGATGAAGTTTATTCATAATAGATTTATATTCAATTGGTTAAAAAGTAAAGGAGAGGTAGAAGGATTCCCAAAGGCTACTATAAATCCCATATTAAGAACTTGCGGAACACTGTAACGCTATTTTGACTACAGATTACACCGTTCTATAAAACCTTCTTCATCAGCTGACATACGTCGTTTGCTGGACATAGTCCCAATAGTTTAGGGATATGAGCAGTATCCTAGCACGTTAGCCCAATGTAGGTTGTTCGGAAGCTAAAACCTCTTGATTAGCAGGATACACCACGAGCAGGTGAGCTTGGCTTGGGTACCGTGAATGAAAGTGTGGGACTCCTTACACGCCTATAAAACCTCACCCCTATCTATATTTTTTCACGTTTGGAAAATGAATTGAATCAATCAAACCGTTGGTTTACATAAAATTGTAACAGAAGTAAAATTTTAAAATATCTGATATAACAAACTAAAAACATAGATTAATTTTCACTTCCGGTTGACGATAAAATCCAAAATAAATTAGAACAAAATATTGCCATTCCTCTGGTATTAAGAAGTGTCAAAGATTTTTCTCAAAATAAAAAAGCGCTTTTCTATAATATTATACTTATGATTAATAACAGCACGAATGATTTCATTGATATAGTAAAGGTCAAATATAAATAAATAAGGCTGATGACGATAAAATCAATTGTGCAAGCGTCAACGGCTCATTGACTGTAGTAACCGATTTAATATGGTTGGAGACAGATTATAAATTGCGGGTAACTAAACGATTCTGTACGGACAATTATGGTAATAGTTCAACTTTTTACGACGATAAGATGAGCAGTATGTTAAGCTCATAATTACACCTAGGGAGCCTACATTACAACACAATGAGTTCATTGAAATGCGGAATGTTAAGTTTGGTTACTTCAATAATAGAGATACTATTGTCTTTTAAAGATTATTTACGGAAGTAAGTATCTACTTCGACGAGCTATGATAATAGACACTTCCTATACACTGTTTTAGGAGATCGCTTCTTAAAACGAAGACAGACGATAGTACTAATGACACATTTGATGGTGGCGCGTGGGAAGTCAATCCTGGTTAATAAAAACATATTTTTAAAACGTTTTATTGGCATTATTTACGCTCTATCGTGTTAGTACAGCTAAATAAAACGACAGTATCATGAAAATACGTTACCTTGTTAAAAAAAAAACTAGCAATGAAACACAAAATGAAAAACAACCGATGCTCGGGGTCAATGACCGCACGACTGCACCATACCGCTATGAAATAAGGTTCATATTTAAACCAAATAAATCTCGAGGTAGATTTGTGCGATCGCTAGCTGCTGTTGCTGTTCCGATTTTGTGTTTCATTGCTGGTTTTATTTAGTGAGTAATGTATTTCTTATGAAGCAATCGTTTCATTTAGCTGTACTAACATGATGGAGCGTAAATGATAGTAATAAAACGTTTAAAAAATATGATTTTTTTTAATGAAAACCAAATTTTTTCCCAAGTCACCACTAAAAGTGTCATTAGTACTGCCCTCTGTCTCCGTTTTCGGAACCAATCTCATAATATAAAGTACGTGTTGTGCATTACGGTATGTTAGTTTTAAATGTAAACATATAACAGCATCCTATACGTTTTTTATTTATTTATTATATAAATTCTACAAAAGACAAATCACCAGTTTCTTAATAGTTCTGGATATTGATGTAAAATAAATTGATCGTTGTGCTCTTGTTTAAAATATGGCATTTACTTATTCTCATAACAAAAGTTTCAATGACTAAATATGTGTTGTCTCTCTCCTTGTAAGAGAAAAACCCAAATCTTAATAGTAGGAACACAAGTGATCTGATTAGATTATTTTAAAAGTTAATATAACCAACCTAAATAAAATGGTAAACTAAGAAACAAACACTCTGTGAAGTTGTGACAACAGATTAAATAAGTTAGTTGTATTGGAATTTTGGATTAAATTGATATCTGAATAATGTACTAATTGTAGATAACAATAAATTATTGCACCCCGAAATGAGCACCATTTCGTAACTGACAACTTTAACAAAATGGCGGTGGGCGGGAAATAAATGACAATAGAAATGGTGTTAACAATGGACGTTGTGAAGTATGTAAGGAATTTCATTATGCAATTTTGAAGTTAGCTGATGATAATAATAAGCTTCAATAGAATATACAAGTGTAAATAATCAAGATCAGATTAAAAAAATTAAATTCTTTATCTTCTTAATATTGGCTTGACATTTTCTTATATCTTTCTAAATATTGGTGTGACGTATCGAATGAGTAATATATATAAAACCTTTTAACAAACAATAAATAGGGATACGTGGTGTTGTATGAAACAGTAGTATTAAGAGGGAGAGAAAGAGTTACGCTACTAAAGCTTTTATTTAAATACATAACTTTTTGGAATCACAGGAGTAGTTTGTCTTATATGTTTTACTTATTTATGTACATAAGTATTTATTTATGCACTTTCATATTTTTTTATATATATGTCTATACCTCCTTTTGTACTTATTTGTATAAGTTTATGTTTGTATCTAATAATGACGATATTATTCCGGTTAAATATATCCTTCACACTTCACCTACTACATCATCTCCCACCTCCTAGGTTGACTGGCAGAGAATGCCTGTAGTCATTAAGTCCGCCTATTGTACCCTATTTTAAGGTGTTGCGATAAAGTTTTTTAAATAAATAAAAATTACTTAATTTAGTGTAATGTAGTCATCATTAATAGTTGAACAATTAACGGTTTTAACTTATTAACACTGTTTATGCTTTGTCGGTATTGGGAAGAAATGCTTTTGTTACCGCCGCCGTATTGCTTTGTGTTACCACTATTTATATATTAGTACATTATATGATTGCTCGTAGATTTCCGTTGCCGGAGGCTGTTTAGGTAGTTACCGCAGATCCTATTTCTACCGCCAAACATATGCAAACATTACTGACTTTCGTTTTGTAGGGTGCTGTATACAAGTAAAATTACTGGTGTAACAGGACTTTACAACTCATGTCTCTAAGCAAGCGCAATGTGGTCTGTGTATACCATTTTAACCAGCAATGTATGATTGGCAAGCGTATGATTCACCATCAGGTGAACGCCTTGCTCATTTCATTATTTGGTTTAATAAAAAAAAATAAACAAGAGGGTTTTTCAGTGGAATATTACCCACACTTTCAGCGCTTTATCATCATTCAAAGTTATTTTATCCTCTCTTATATAAAATTTAACTATTTAGAAGAAATTATCAGTTTTTATTTAGAGTACATTTTTATGATAGACATAAACTAAGCAGTACCACTGCAAGGTTAAACTTATAAATGTGAAAGTAAATTAAGTTTTTTTTTAATCGACGAGGTAACGAGACGAGTAAGGCATTCACCTGATAGTAAGTGATTCGCTTGTACATAACATGGAGCTTGTTAAGATGGTATATACAGCACCACATTGCGCTTATCACCTTGAAATATAAGATGTCTCTTTGCCTAGTATCTTCATTAGTATACAATAATCATAAAACTGGAACACAGTAACATTACTATTTATCGGTAGAAATAGGTGCTGATACCTACCTAGACGGTCTATGGCAACGGTGATATACCACCAGTGATGTAAACGTTGGTAGATAATAAGAATGTAGAACTACTTCTGTGTTAATTTAGTCTATAAATTTAAATTTCCGGACATTGTCTAAAGCTTAATACGCACAAAGGCGTTGTTGAGTCACCAACCGAAAACCAGAATTCCCTTACCTGATATCTTGCATCGTGTTCACCAACCAGCTTCCGCTTGAGAAGCAAATATTTACCACCAGAAACCCAACCTTAGCAATTCATACAAAAGGTATGAATTACTTCAACAAACATAAATATGAAAGGTATACTCTCTAAAATAAGCAAGAAGTTAATTTCAATTTTAAAACTCTATTCATATGATTGATTTTGGTTTAAGGCTGTATTTAAAGTAAACAGCAGATGCGTTGAAACCTTTTTTTTTAAATGGATTAGTTCAATAACACATCTGTTTTACTATAGCTTTATTTTAGGAAACTACAATGATGGCTTATTTGGTTTGAAATCCAAGAAACATAAGACCTAGTAAAATCAAAAACTACTTACACAGTAAACTAATATATATATCGCCTTGTATAAAAAGGATATCAAAGAAGGTTCTATGATATATTACCAAGTGGAATTGACTACTGACGGTAGCTTCTATTGTAACCGACTCATACTGTGCTAATATTTCTGTGTTCTAATTAGAAGGATAAGTTAGTGAAATTACTAGGGTAATGAGATTAATACCTTGTGTCTTCACATTCACATCTTAAGAGGTTAAAAGAAGCTGCTGAAGAGTAGATGAGAGTTCATTTGTACTTGTACACCGGAGCTATTTATACCGTCGAACAGTAATGTGTGACTGTGTTACAGTTTGATAATGAAATTACTGGGGTAACGAAACTTA
>DWLS01001518.1:0-21411 GCA_018246255.1 Pachliopta kotzebuea | reverse complement strand
CCGGATCCGCGAGCTCAGGGTCCGATGAAGCTTTCACGGCCATAATAGTGGCCGAAAGCATCGACATCACCCGAAAATAAAAAAAAAAAAATCTGAGGCTAAGGTGGAACTACCTGCAATGCGTCTAGATCTTCGAGCGGTGTACTCTTAGTTGCGATTGTTGGTAGGACGCGACTTCCCCGTCCTCCATGTCCTCCTTGTCCACCGCGTCTTGGACTAGTAAACCTTGGAGCGAGCGGAGGTGGGGCCGTGGGGCCCGCTATCTGATCCGTCGTAAAAATTAATTACGTACACATGTTCATAAATATCTGTGCCGGCGACGTGGCCCTGCCGTGCTAAACGCGAGCGCTCACGCACCGTACCCCGACCCGCGTAATTACCGAGCCGCGACAAAAACCCCAAACGCCTTATTTACTGTACGTTTTTCAGCCGCTTCCGGTTACCACTGAGGACGCCCCGCTCTCTCCTGTATTCTAAAAATGCGAAATTGTCTCAAATTGCTCGTTATTAACGATGACAGATGTCTTGGCGCCGGCCCCACGCCGCCGGCTGACCGAAACTAGTCACCCCCTATATTGCGATAAGGGTGTTTATCCCCCGGCTGCGCTGCAGAATCCCTCGGCACCGGCGATGGGATGTGTTGATACTAGAGCTATGGATATGCAATTAGTGTCGCAGGATTTGGTTGTTTTTTTTCTGTTTGTACGTAGTAAAAGTGAGATGCACTGATAACGCTTTAGCTGCGGACGTGTCGGTTGTACTGCAAGCGATGCGGTTAACTCGATATTGCGGAGCGTGAGTTTGAACCTTTGTGGAATAGTAAACATTTAACCGACGCTCGGTGGGAAATTAACTATTAACTATAAACACAAGATATAAGGTATTTCATATATTCAAATTGACTTTTGCTTTCCGATAACAGTTTTGAGTATTCAAAGTATACAGATAATCGTTGATATGTTTTGGGATGTAAGGGATCCCACACAACAACTAACAGAACCGAACTCAACTTCATTTGTTCGTAGTGCGCTCTGCTAATTAGCAAATAACGCTTTCGCCCGCAACCCTCATTGGGCCAGCGTGGTGGGAGATGGTGTAAATCCTCCATTATTGTAAGAGGCATATATCCAACAGTAGATGTATATTGGCTGATGAATACGCTACATTTAATGATGAGAGACAAGGGTATAAAATTTTAAAATCGTACATAGACGGTCTCCGGTAACAGAGACATGATACCAGAACAGTTGTCGCTAAGGGGAAAAAGACAAGACATTGTGGGTCCAGAAACCACGTCGTCATAATTAAATGTATAGCAGTAACGATTAGATTAGACAGATAGTCGGAGGCAGTAATTTCTTATTACGACCAGTTTAGGTTCCATTAGAAGTACGGTTCGTAAGTTAGTTGTATTTATTCACATGATATATCGCCTGTTACCGAGTGACGTGGGGTGTACAGAGAGCCGCGGGGGGGAGCAACGGGGGGGCCGCCGTTGGTTCGACCATAAAATAGCTGAGCCATGTTGGTACACGAGCGAATGAGCGGCCTCTGCCTGTGCAACTATTACTTCCGTTAACAATTAAACATAACGTTAACTTTCAACCCTTAACGTTACAACAATATTTACTTTGGTCAGTTTAACCTACATTCTGTATTAACACGTAAATTTGCTGTCGTGTTGTAAACGATTTTAATGTTCCGTTAGCGGTTTTTTTTCTATATATATATACAGTAGCGGGACGTTGGAGCGTTGTTTAATACGCTTCGTAATACGGTGTGGCGTCAGTTAAGGCTAATTTTCTCGAAAGCTACGGCGAACTTTAAACCGGTACATGGCAACATTTCCTCGCAATAGCACCGCACAGTTTTTAACCGGACACGCCAAAATGATGTTGCAAGCTTAATGCGTTTATCCGTGTAATTTTATAGCCTTACTCTTAAAACAGTTTGATTAAGCTCAGTAGAGTAAGAAAAAAAAATTCTTTACAGTACATTAGTTTGAAAATGGTCTATAGCCAGAAACCTTGAATATACTAACAAGAAATATAGTAATAATTGTTCTAGTGATTTATAGGTGTTATATAATTTGTGATAGTCTAATGGTTTGTACGCCGGTCTTCTACTCCGAAGGTAGCGAGTTCGAATTCATCTTGCACCAATGAATCGTTCAATGTTACGTGCAGGTAGTATAACACTAACTGATATCACATACTTTAAGCCAAAAAAAAGTGACGCGATGATAATTACCGTCGAAGTAGTTGTAGCTACTCACTGAAGCAGGGTTGAAAGACCGCATCACTATCCAGAACCTGCTGCTTATATGATCAAAAATCAAAGCGAGAATGTTTGTATTACATTGTACACTTTTTAGTATTTATAGTATTTTATAGTTTAGTAGTAGCGTAGCTTTCGACCTTTTTCTTGTACGGCGGAAATCTTCAAAAGATACCCTGCTTATAGAGAAATCAGGATTATGTGGAATTTATACCCACTAAAACCTCCTCGCTGGTCATCCTTGGTACATTATAGAAGGTGCCAGGATCTTCTACGTAACTCACTGTCTTTGGACCTAGAAATGATGAATGAAATTAAAAAACAAATCACGATAGCCAATCCTTGGCCCAATCTAACCAAGGGGTATAAATAAAACAAATATTATGAATGATTACCGCTATCAACTTGTTTGAATGTTATTATGGCGATGTAAAATGAACTTTATTCGCTCTTAATACAAGAACTGAGATGCAACGCAGCTTGACTGATTTTATCACTAAGTTAACATCATCGTTTACTGAAACGATTGCTCTGCGACTTGCGTTTAGTAACTTGACTGTTAGTAGTAATGTTAAGTCAATTAACAGCTCTCTCGAAATGATCGTTTGCGAAATTGCTAACAGTTTAGTCAACGACGATTGTATTCATATAGTTAGTCATCATAAAGTCATTCATTATCTGTTTGATAGTAATAATATTCATTTTTTAATGTCTATAGTAAAAGTGTCGGATGAAATGATGATGACGGTAGTAAAATTTGTTTGATGACATAAACCTTTTCATTATCATTATCATCCGATAGACGTTCACAGGTGGACATAGGGCTCCCACAATGTTGGTGGATTTGGGCCATCTTCTAACACGCTGGCCCAATAGTAAATAGCCAGAGCTTCGTTTGTTGATTAGTAGGGTGCTCAGCAGGTGAGGTTGTGTCCCGTGAGTTGATGAGACCTTTTTAACCTAGTTAAACCTTTTAAATACTAATAATCATTGGATTCAAATAAGAATTTTGGATCTATTAATTCACAATCGTTAACCTTTATAAAAATCTTTTGTTATGTAGGTTAATAATAAATTAAATAATAATAGAAGAAAAACTAGTTTTCCCTTGATTGTGTAAGTTATATAATCACAAAACAGATCATCGGGTAAAAGTATTAATTAACAGTAAAGTTGTTATATATGTTTCTTGTCAGTTCACAGATGACAGTAGTTATTATATTTTTTTTTCATAACCTATTGACTACAACAATAGGTTATGTGTGGCCCTCGCGTGATGAATGGAGTCAATGATATCTTCCGCATTAAATTAGTAGTATAGAATCATAATTATTGTTTGAATCAATCAATATATAAAATAACATGTATATATAGTATATTATATATATAAATATATGTATACACATATTGATAGAAATTCCAGTAAGGTCGTACAGTGGCAGCCTCGTACCGGTAAACTTAGTGCTTGGTGAATCGAGGACCTAGTGAAGCTCACGGAAATCCGCTGGATAAAACAGCACAGTACCGGAATGGAGATCTTTGGAAGAGGCCTATGTTCAGTATTGAGCATTTATCGGCTGATGATGATGATAATAATATAGGTATACTTTTCTATAGTGACGATCCCTCTAAGATTTTTTATACCATCGGCGACCATTCAGTATGCTCTACCCATTGCCACTCAAGTCTAACTATTTAGGTAATATCATCATCAGCTGACAGTCGTCCACCGCTGGGCATTAGCCTCCCCCAATAATGAAGGGGTTACAATACATCAATATACCTTTTAACTGAATTGTAAGCCTTTGTATTTTTTCTAATGTATTAGATAAAATTCTTATTTTGTTTGAAATAAGTTTGCCTCACATACATACATAACAAAATTGTTCAAACTATTCAGTTTGTTTCAAACCAAATATTTTTAACTCGGTTTTATTTTTACTGACTTTGCCATATCTATAATTTTCTAAAGCACATTCTTTGCTCAATTTGTTTATTGAAACCCTTGCTATCACATTCTTGAAAAACTTATCTTTAACTTTTGTCCATGTTCAGTGACGAGATTTTTTCAAACATTCTTTTTTCATCTATTTAAATTTTTAATATTTTCTCATTGCATTATTTCCTTTTAAATATTAACATTACAACCAATTCTAGTTTCAGTAAATTTTCCGGTTCTCCCAATAATTTTACATTTATTATGGACATGTCCCGCATCGAGGATCAATTGGTTAAAAAGGTTTTTTTACTAAAGGTTTTATTTTCTCAGGCTGCAAAAGTATAAATATGTATCTACCTAAACAATGTTTCACCTTCCGCCCCATCGCGGCGTGGTGCCGAGTGGACGTCAGGAGAGGAGCGCTGCCTGTGCAGGTTAGGTGGTCGTGGCTCCGATCAATAAAGTTGATTGTAGTTGGTTTGCGAATGCGTCCGTAAATCTGAAGATGTGAAACAACTTGTCCCCGGCCGAGCCATTTTTTTGCCCGCAAGAGATTTGTTTGCCCGCGACCGAGCGGAACTGTCTCGACGAAAACCCATAAACATGATCAAGTCGCGTCGACTGCCGCTTTTTTCCATCTCCCCTCCACGGCGGAGGCGGGGCGTAGGCCGTAGGCGGGGCGGTGGAGTAGAGGGGCGCGAATGGACGGTGTTCAGGGCCGGAGAGGATAGGGCATCGCGCACCGCGTTGGCCGTTATCGCAGGTCCACGCCCCGGGGGCGGAGTCTGCTTGGCTCAGTCCTACATCGGAGGGGCGTTGGGTGCCGACCGCGCGCCAGTCTGTGTCGGTGGCCGAGCGCGTGAAGGTGTATCCGGTCGGGCCGGGGCACGAGGCATGCGAGGTGCACGCGCCCATGCACCCTGACGCGCAGCGATGGCAGCGCGCCGCGCAGCCGCCGCGCTCACCCACAACTGTGATATATAACATAAGCAATACGTTGGCGTAGATAGACACTTAACGTAGGAACTTGTAGTTTGCGTTATAGACTTATAGAGACAGTGTGTTGTGTGAAGCCGCCCATATGATCGTCCCCATGGCAGCGTACGCACAGTTCGGCTACACTTACCCGCCAGCCTCGCAGGTTAGTTGTTACAACTTGACAAACAGTTTAATCTTACATTGATCAACTTGAACCAATGTTAATACTTTGACAGGAGTCATACTTTGACGTGAGATAAGTTTATAGATGAACACAAGCTACTCTATATGATTATGACATTAAATACTGCAGTCCTGTGCCTACATATGTATGAAGTTCTATTAATTGGTAATTAGTGTAATAACATTAAATATAAAACAAATATGACAATTACGTAACATATGGAAGTTCAAATTGAGTCTATACTATTGACATATGAAATAAACTCATTGCATATGCAATAACTTGGACGGAATGCACACACAACTACGGCAATCAGTGCCGTCGCTTAACCATTTCTGATCATCCAGCAGTAATGAGAATTAATTTTAAAGTAGTTAAATGATAATTATACTTAAGAATAAAACGTCAATAATTTTATAGTAAACAAAGAGGGATAAGTTAAGTGAGTTTTAAACACGAATAAGCTTAAGTTTAGTGTAAATAAGGGCCTAAGGTAAGCGCGCGAAACCCGAATCCACCTTACATGTAAGTTAAGGTATAAAGTTAACTTTACAATTAGGTCTTTTAACTTTTTTTTATAAAATGTAATATTAACTAAAATGCTCTATAGAAATAACGATTGTTTTGTTTTTATATCCAGTTGTATATAATCATAATAGACTTAATGTGTATTATGTAATATAATTTTTTTGATATAGTCATTCACCTGATGGTAAGTCATATGCTTGCCTATAACAGAGGTTGGTTTCGGTCCCGTGTGATGTTACTTAGGACCCTTTACACCCTTGATATTACATGGTTTATATATAATTAGAAGTTATAGTTTAATTATCTCTTACTCTATACTCTATACAAACAATACTAAACTGTGGTCGCTTTTAACTGTAATAATTGGTTAAGTACCATCTAGGTAGGTACTACTGCAGCTTCTATTTCTACTGCCGAATGGTAATGTGCAAACATTACTGTGTTAAGTTTGAAGGGTGATGTATGTTAGTGAAATTACTGGGGTTACCATACTTAACAACTTCTTAAGGCGAGGAGCGTAATGTGTTGCTGTTTATATCATACTATCTAGCACCGCTTTGTTATATACAGGCATAACACTAATTATAAAGTGAAAACGATTCGTTCGGTATATCATTTCGCGGAATAAGAAAAAATGTACTGAGCTAGATTCCAACAAGATTATACAAGAAATCTAGATAGAAATTTGGATCTAATTTGAAAGGTTTAGTCTAAAGTAGTGTGTGTAATATACAAATTAGTGTATATATTTATAAATCAACTAATAATCATCTTTAGACTAATTAGTTACGTAGCTAATTAGCAACAAATACATAACAAAGATCTAACAGATGTTAATGATGTATACAAGTAATACAACCTTATGAATTAAAGTAATATAATACCTATTATTTTTCTTCTTCTAAGTCGTATTTCCTCATGACTGAGGGTCGTGGTCATCATGTGCAGTGAATCACACGACGACTTCCTTGTCAGTTATAATGGTGTGGTGTTGGTATTGCCTTCTCTATTCCACATACTAGTCCGACAACAGATGATCATCACATATGTAGGTTTCCTCACGATGGTCTACTTCACCGTCAAAACACTTGATAATAGGAGGTATTATACTAATTGCACGTAAATTGAACAATTCATTGGTGCAGGATTCGAACCCGGTACCTTCGGAGAGGGAGGCCGGCGTTCCAATTACTAGGCTATCACAATTTTATAACACCTATAAATCACTTAAAAAATCATTACTATATCTCTTTTAGTATATTCAATGATTCTAGCTATAGACTATTTTGAAAGTTAAGTTGGTGAAATAAGTACATACAAAGATCTAGAATACTATGTACTTAGTACAGATAGAGTTTACAAATGTCTCATTAGTAAACATTTACATCTACAAGTTATTAATAAAGGGATGTAATGTGTCCCATATAACAATGGGACTCAACCTGCTGGTGCAGCTTGCTAATTAACAAACGCGGCTTTGGGTTCCCCATCAACCTGCATTGACCAGCGTGGTGGTAGACGGCACAAATTCTCCATTATGTAAGGCCTATGGCCAGCTGTGGGCGAAGACGCTGATACTGGTGATGAATGAGATCTTCGTACTGTCTATAAGAATTTTTATACATTATACAAATAATATGGTGGTTGTATTCAAGTACGCGTCGGTACTGATTACTTCATCTAAGTTACGACATAGTTAAGCCTTCACTGTGACTGTTGGTACTCCAAGCAGGAGTTATATCTATAAGGTTTAGCTTACTTCCCTGCTCCATCATCAACTTAAGTAATGTATTTATAATTACTTAAAAATGTAATAATACCGGTAAGTTTACTTTTGTATTGAGAATATTGTTTTATGGTCTAACATTAAAATTATACGATTAAACATATTTAGTGGTAAGAAATTGGATCATCATCTGGTAGACATCCACTGCTGGATAAAGGCCTATCATAACGGCGGGTTTGAGCCGTTTGCTCAGAAGGCTGCACGAGTAGGTGAGGTTGGCTTAAATCCTATGAGTGGGAGACCCTTTAGAAATAATATAATATAAAATCACTTAGCGATATTTTTCCGAAAAGAAAACCCGGTAAGTCAATAAAATAGAAATTGTTTTTCCCGATACAGTAGGAAATATCGGCGAGGTATGTTATAATACCCTACGGAGAGCGTTTAGCCGCGCCCGCTACCTAAATAACTCTTTAGTTATATGAAACATATGTTTAACTTTATCGTTTCTGTAATGCGATCTTTATAAATTCTGTAACTTAGGTAAAATATAGCAGTAGTAATGTGAGATAGATCATTGATCTATATGATATATGTCGCTATTGTAATTAGCCTAATTACATCCATAAAAACCTGAAATTTCTAAATTAAAATCTATTGGTATTCCTTCAATAAACATTTCTATCACACATTTAATTAAATATTTAACAAAATTACATGACTGATGGTGAGTAAGTTAACTTTAGTAATTTTGGTATTACCACCATATACACTATATACCAAATATCCACCTGAAAATCAGTGTTAGTACAGCGCAAGGGCATAGTAACAACCGAGCTCTACGTTTAATAGGTATGTGCCTACACTTTTAAGTATATCAATTCGTTAAATAAATAACTTTAAGTATACCCTGAACTATATCCAGTATATTAAGTATAATTTGTAGACAGCATCGGCAACTTTTAATAGACGCTGAAGACAATAGGCATAGAAAATTAAGTTACACGACCGGAAATGGAGTAGTATACACTGACTGAAGGCCTTGGAGCTTTCATTTATAAGTAGAGTTATGCCATCAAAGTCGTAAAACATGTAATTTCTCTCAAGTATATAATTAAGGAAACATCATGATCATCATCATGGCGATGGATTGATAATGAGCAAAGTAAATAAGTTATATAGTCTTGGAAACGAAGCCGGGATCTTCGTGTTACAATGCAAGTGACCTGACCGCGGTGAACTCAGCTTTCTCTTCAATATACAATATAAAGAACTTCAATAATCATATAAATAATAGGCTGCTATCAGATGAGCAGTATAAGTCACTAAAGACTGATCAGCGTTGTCATCATCAGATAATGTATAGTCATAGGAATATTCAGGTACAAATTTGTTAGTGTAGTTATATTACTAATAAATCATTTCAGTATTCTTGAAATACTGCAGAGCGGTTATCGAGGAAGCGACGAGAAGGAACAAAGGTTAAAAAGAACAAGAAGGAAAGAGAAAAATATTAAGCAGCATAAAATTCCCTGGCACTCTTTGCGGGGGAACATAATATTAAAAAATAAATAAATAAATCATTCCATTCGAAAATACAGTAATGCTGGTAGGAAGGCCGAAGGCTGTTTGCTGCAATAAGCTAAGCGGCTATGTTATCTCGCAGTACCAATTAGTTGGTGCCCAATTACAGTTATCTTTAATAAGAGACTAAATCTGTCAAATCATCAAATTAAGTGATGATATGATGATCGTCAATCACCAATGAACCATTGGTTTACCGCTAAATTATAATATTAAAATTAAACAATAGGTATATTCTGTGTCAAACATATCGAAGTGTTGTTAATATATAATGGGTAGTGATATTGCTCGTATAATAATAAATCAGTAAATTAACTGTAATAAATATTTGGGAAGGGTGGGGGAGGGGGGTTAGTTATTTATTTAAACATATCCTGTAACAGTCGAATTGATGCTTTTGGCTTTATTCTCTAATCCACCATAGGTCTAGTAATGCCAGCAATATGTAACGTCTCACACGTAATAATATTTTTAAATAATCATCATCAGTCGATAGGCGTCCACTGGATATTGGCCTAACCAAAAATGGGGGGAATTTGGACCATTTCCTACTCCCCTATACTGGCCCAATGCAGATTGGTAGGGAATAAGAACTTCATTTGTTGATTAGCAGGCTGCGCCGCGAGCAAGTAAGGTGGGCTTCGATCCTGTGAGTTGTTGTATGAGAGCCTTTACACCCCTTATAATTTATTGAATAGATAATATAATTAATTTAGATAATTAATAAAATAACCTTTTATATAACTGGATGAATATATATAGTTAAAATTATTGTACTTATGATAGTTAAGGCTTTAACAAAGTTCATGTACTGTTCAATCAAAACTCTGATTGAAATATTTTAAAGCCTGAAGTTTGTTTCTTGTTACACATGAGAACTTAATAAAGGTAGCTGAGTAAATCCGGTTCCTTGTTATTAATTAATAATAGAGAGGATATTTAGTTAAGTAAAAGGTAGTGAATGGGGTCCCACACAACTTACGAGACCCAAGACAACCTCACCTGCTCGCGGTGCACCCTGCTAATCAACTAACGAAGCTCTGCTACCAACCCGCATTGGGTCGGCTTGGAGGGAGATGGCCCAAACTTACTCACTATTAGAGGAGGCCTATGTCCAGCAGTGGATGTTTATCAGCTGATGAAGAGTTAAGTAAAATAAATGTTGTAACAAAATGTAAGAATTCGTCTAGGTACTAAGATCTAGCGGTGTAAACCCGCGCGCGCGGCTTGTGCAGCGCGGCCCCTCAACAATTTTCCGTCTAATTGAACGAAGTCAATTGACCATTCAACTTGACTGGAGGCAGTTAGTGCTTAATAGCTTTCTGATATGCTAGCGTTATTTCGAAATCAAACAAACGCCAAGAGATTTGAGCGGCGCGGCATACCGGCGGGCCGAGCTCGCCGCTGCGATCTCGGGTTCATTTTTTACTGCCATTTTATCGCACTACGTACACAAGCGAAACACTGCTATGTACGCGCTATAAAATTCTTCTTATAATTAAATTCAGCAATAGACATATTTCGTATGCAATTTAAATATTGTAATCGCGAACGAAACGAGTCTTCGTCAATGAACTCGTTTTGAGGCTGCGATATTTTAATATGTATCTAAAACAGTTTTCACTTAAGGTACACACATGAAGTAGGTACGAATAGAAATCAGTCGATAGCGACCACCCGTCCCTCCTCACCCTTTTCCCTCTCCCCGCTGCCACCACCTCCGGCGGATGCTAATTACACCGCCTAGTTCTACCCACGCGAAACGAAACGATGCCTTTTTACAGGAACGCAACTATGCACTATTGTTTATTTGCAATTACAGACGGTATGTTATGCACCCGTCTGTACATAAGCAAACAGGCCTTCCAGGTGATAAAGGAATTTAGTGTAAAAACTTCATTTATATTAAACAGTATCCATAACTTGATACAAAGCGATTAGCAGAAATAATTAGTTCTCAATAGAAGCCATTGATGGAGTTAATCAATCGATTAAGTGCAAGCGAGAGCAATTGAGAACACCTTCGATGTACTCTTTGTTACGAAAGGGCGTCTGATGATTATTAATGAATTCACGACATACTGAACAACTGAACCAGTTACATACGGAACTTCTATGAAGGTGGTCAGACGACATCCGGTGTATCGGTGCGGATACACGCCGGTGTGGCCGCATCGTTACAATTATCCCGAGCGTTGCGGAGGAACGCGGACGGCCCGCGTAAAGTGGGTCCATTTATCTGAAAATCCGTTGGGAGGTCGCGGCAAAAGTCCATAATAAAAGCCGGGTCCACTGCGGTTTAATTGAGTCCCCCGACCTCATAATCCGCCCCTCCCGACCTCCCGTTAAATGTTATTTATAAGGCAAACTCCAAACACCCGCCGGCCAACTCACCTACGGTATAAATTTTGGGCCCAATTCACGCCCCAAACAATTCCGATCGTTGGCGCCGGCGGAACTAACGCCTAATTTTCATTTTATAACAGTTATCATATACACATCACACAATAATAACTGAGAATAAGTAGTCATAAATAAAGTATATTTACTGGTGGTCGTACTCCGTTGGTGGACAATGTATCTAGGTGTTTACAAATGTTCCGATTGAAGGACTGGAATTATTGAAGTGATAGATTGATAGTTTCAGCTTCCAATGTCACACTGATATATCGCTAGAACCAAAATGGGAATACGATAAGACATGTGGGTAATTAATATAGTCAACAGCATGATTCCTACTTTTGAATGACTTTTACCGACACAATCAGGTAACTGCTTACTGAGCTCCGCGCTTGTGAGCTCCGCGTATGGATGTTTAATTGTTCAGGTGAGATAATTAAAAATTTCATATAGAAACGCTGCATATAAACTTTATGTATTTCTTGCCATACTCCTCATTCTAGTTTTTTTTCTATTCCTTGACGATTTTTATAATTCAATGCCCTATAAAGTTTTATGGTCGATTGTTGATATAAATGTGATGGAAATAAATGTTGTAACCGTCGAGCGGCCGGTGCGTCGACGGTGGGTTTTTACCGTCGCGACCGTCGCGCCCCCGCCCACCGGAAAACAATTAATTTGCAGCGATTATTGCAACTGCATTTGCGCTTGTTATTAAACTTGTCGACAATTTAAGATGGTACAAGGATCTTAAATTGCTGCGTCGCGCCCAATTGCACCTAGTCGCTCGCGCAGATTGCTTACAGTGCAGGCGGCGGGTCGCGCGGCCGCACATTAATGTTCTTAGTCATGAACGAGCAACGCGGCAAAAGCACCAGAATACACATACAGGTTAGTCATATTACTATAAAATTGTAATGTAGTAACACAAAACATTTTGATTATCAAACAGTAATAATATATTATGACATAACATAAAAATAAGCCATCTACAGCGGCTGAAAGATTGATATTTTTTTTATAACTGAAAACCGTGTATAGAATAAAAGGTCGATGAAAAATAATTAGCTATAATACCACAGACACACACATGTTAAACTCGTAAAGGCGCGCCTTTTGTGTGGTAGGTTAAATCACAACCCGTTGGGGTTCGCATCGCAGTTGACTATTACCATACAATGTGCATACACAAACGGAACTTAAAGTTATTATTTTGTTTGCACGCGATACTTGTAAATTGACAAACCACCACCACGGGTGGTCACGGTCGTTGCTTAACTTATTATATACACCCAACACCACATCATACTGAAGAGCGTGGCATGGTCCACCGGTCTGTTCCTCAGAGGAAACCATTAGGATATAACCTAATAATTCTTTAGTTTATATTATATTTAAGTTCTTTGTTTACTTCATCAGCCGATAGATTTCCACTGCTGAACATAGTCCTCTTCCTATAGTGGAGACATTTGGGCCGTCTACCACGCTGACCCAATGCGGGTTAGGGGGTCCTGAGCCTTGTTTGTTGAGCAGGGTGTACCACGAGTTGGTGAAGGTGGCTTAGCTTGTTGTGTGAGACCTCTTATATCTTTTGTTTTACTTGAATGTATATATATACAAATATATATGTATATAAATTTAAACTATTATACTCGGTGTCTAGACGAGCTCGGTCACCTGATGGTAAGTGATATGCTTGCCCATAACAACGCTAGTTAAGATGGTATACACAGCACCACTACTACACGCCATGAGACGTAAGTAAGTCTCGTTACCCCAGTAATTCCACTAGCTTACACCCTTCAAACTGGAACACAGTAATGTTTATACTATTTGGCGGTAGAAATAGGAGCAGCGGTGATACCTACTTAACGGTCTGTAGCAACCGAGAGCTATGTACCTATATGACTAGTAATTGTTTAATTATAAGACTTAGTAACGAATTAATAAAAATATAAATAAGTTTCTATAATATTGACAAAAGTTATGTACTGTAGTAAATAATAGAAATAAAATAACTGTATATGTACATATGTTTATGTACAAGTTGTAAAGGTATATAATAAGATAGCATAAATATTAAATGATGTAAATAAAGGAAAGAAAGTCATGAACAATTATATCAGAGAAAGCAGAAAAAATAGTAGGTAGTAAAGATGCGGAATACTTTAAGTTTCTAATAGAAATTGTATTTTTATTTAACTGTCCTTCCCTTCTAAAAAGGGACAGGGAACTTTTCTATTCTGTTTCATTCTTTCTTTTTGTTTTTTCATTTTCTCCTTACTATGAGTGTACATAGCTTTCCTTCACTCACACTATCTTCTATCACTCTTTCACAATACTCCATTTAAATGAGTTGTACTGTTTAATACTATTTTATTTCAAAGTTTCCGCTATTTACCACCGTTTTTTATATTGTGCAAAGTTTTGACTTTTATATTTTTTTTTACTTCCGTTTTATAATTCAGGGTTAGCGAGACCGTAACTTAATTCAGTCATTGAAGACCGCGCTGTTTGTGCAAATAACTTATGCACATAATATGTCTCTAGGTAACGATCGCGGAATGTTGAGTAAACATGTTTACCAGCGCCTGTTCGTCTTGTGGACGTGCTGACCTATCACCAGGTGCAGGTCCTGTTCGTTTCGACCACCTGATAGTGAGTGACACGCTTACACATAACAATGTACCGTTAGTACATTGTTATGTGTAAGCGTGTCACTACACCAGTGTACACACACACTAGCGCGCCCGTCGTTTTGAGACGTAAGCTGTTTAGTATCGTTACCCCAGTAATTCCACTAGCTTATACCCTTCAAACTGGAATACAGTAATATTTAGATATTACTATATAGCGGTAGAAATGCTGTGGCGGTACCTAGACCTGTGACAACCGAGACCTACCAGCAATGTTCAACAAATTTTATTGGTACACAGTATAAAACTCCATACAGCGTGTTTACTTCTTCGTAGTGAGGAATTAGCTAATTTATACCATAGATGAACTGATGAAGTTTGATGAAGTTGTAGACATTTGAAGTTAGTTTGTTGTGAACTAAAGTTATTATTACGACACGCTTGTAACTTAACACTGGTATGCGGTTAGGCTGAACGGTGACGTCACAAGTGACTATACTGAGTTATGTAAGCAAAATACTAACCTGCAGGTAGCGCTCGGTATCGGAGGCCGACTAGATAAGTTTCCAATTCCATTTATTCATTTATTTCCCAGCTTTAAAAGTAATCACATGGTATCCTTCAGGTCTCGAACTAAGCACAGCTTGTACCCGAGACCCTAGCTTATGTACACAGTCTCGGTAGAGTAAACAATTTTGATTTGTGATGTAATTTTTTATATATACACATCCGTTTTGCAAGTGTGTGTCTAAGTATGTATGCTGGGTACAATCTATTGAAACAAGGCTTCAGTTTCTTAGTAGTATAGTGTACAATTTTTTTTGCATTCCCCTTCGTTAAGGGTTCTTGCTTTATTTGCATTCTCGTTTCATCTTTTCCTCTTTTCTTTTCCCTAACTTATGTCATCTTCCATTCTATATTTTCCACTTTTCTTTACACTCTCAAGAGATATCTCTTTACTCTTCTCAGTCCAAGTGGGCTGCATTCACATTTTTGACTATTTTTATTTTTGTTTCTATTATATTTCATTAATACCTCAGTGTGCAAATATTACCCCATTCCTAATATGTCAACTCACTAAGGTATTTGGCCCAAAACTAACGACCTTGCTATGTACTTAAAGCCGTTATTATAACTGCGAAGTAATAAGAATTACTATACAGTATATTTAATTACACAGACAATCAGACGGTAGATCCTAACGAAAAACCGATACCGTATTCAAGTATACGCGTAGATTAACAGTTTGTTTTCGATCTGTTCCACTTACGCACTTATATAACCAACCTTCCGGCGGCTATGTGTGCCAGTGTGTCTGTACGACTGTTTGCGGCGGGATATGCACTTATGCGGCTATTCACACCCCCTATCCCCACTCCCCCGTTTCAAATTAAAGCGAGCCCCCCGTACGCCGGGCGTGCAGGAGGAGCAGCTCTCGACCGCTGCGTTTACGGCCCAATCATTATAATGATCGGTTATCGATTGACTCCGTGGCGTGCTCTTCCAGTGGACTAATGTTTGTGCCCGATTACGCGCTCACCCCCGGGCTACACGGCAACCGGAGCTGGTCCCTACCGTCGGCACGATATCGCCGACTTATCTCCTTCGTCCCCACTTATAATTTTCCTCAAAATTCATATAATAACATCTGATAACGTTCTAATTATTATAATGCCCTCTTTAACATATCCCGTTGGCCGCACCAAATTGGAGACGGCGACCGGCCTCCCTGATGGGATAATGTCCTCGCCAGCATAGCCGACATAACCGCCGGTTCCGTTTGACTGTTCTTTATAAAATAAACATTAAACCGGACCATGCGGTCCTCACGGCGCTAGTTGACCACCTCTGCAGCCTGGCTGCTAGAACTGGACTTCGCACTTTACCCGCATATATAATCACAACAGTATTTTCAATCCGTGGTGGCAGTTCTACTGTTAAACAGTAGTTAACAGGGTAAGTGTTAAACTATTAGTAGTATTTTTTTATTGTATGCTGTGTCTTGTTATTAACAAGACCCCTAAAGTATTTTGGTTATATTTGAAATTTTAAAACAACAACCGCGAGCGAATAAACGAGGTCTTTTACTTGATCTTAATTTCACTTGATATTATGTGTCAATATGGTACTAAGCGGTGATGGGTATCTGCAATACTATAGCTCATCTTTGTGTATACCTATAATTTATATTTTATAATAATAATTGGGAACTGTGACTCAGGATTCTAACCATATATCTGTTTATGGCTGATATATCCTCAACGCGACTGTATTTACTATTTACTTTCTACTTGCTGTATGGCATCAAGTTGGAATGGTTCTGTCAAAACGTCATGTTTCATCATCACTTAAAATCAGCAAAGGTTTATATATCTGGTGTATAATTTAACACTGCATCCCATTAACACGTCTCTCCTAAAATGGTTCAGCCGCACGGATACGTGAATACGATATACGCTTTTAAATTCATTCCTCTTTCCAGTCGCCCGGTGAGTTATATAGATATTCTAATTCGGTACTGTCAACCATATCAGTCTTACTACATGGCCCCAATAGTGCGTTTTGTGAGGCGTTGTCCTCTGGGGGTGGCTGCTGGGAAGGCTGCCGGGGCGGGGGGCCACCGGCGAGCGCGGGGCCGGGGGAGGACGGGAAAGTTAGGTATTGCGACGGAACGGTATACTGTCCGCGACCGATGTCCGAATCTCATCAAATATTGACGTCGGATTCGATGCCCCGTCCATTAGGCTGGCGTCCACTTCGAATGAGCCTACTAGACGCATACTAAATGAGGGCACGCCCTTTTCAATTACGGTAACCCCTCGTTTCGCCGGCTAGTTAAAAACTGACTTCGAACCCACCGCGCTGTTTCTATATGTTAAAATAGCTCACTATTGCCACATAATAATTTTTTAATGAAGAAAAGATAAAAACAGTGCATAGAAAAGACATATTTAAACATATTAAACCATACAACTAAATCCCAAAATAAAAAAGAAAATGGTAGTGTTAGGTCTCCGGTAACGAAGACCGCAGTAGGTATCACTGCATGTCCTATTTCAACAGTGTTGTGCAGACATTACTGTGTTCCAGTTTCAGAGGCGTTGTATCTATCAGAGTTACTGCAGTAATGTGGACAGGTTATTTTAATTAAGATCCTGTAAAACTGATGAAAATCTTTAGATATAGTACATCGACTCTGTTAGTTATTATAGGAATCCTCTTCCTTTGTCTCTAGTAGTGTGTATCTAGCTAGTAAGAGCATCATCATCATCATCATCTCAACCAATGTCCACCGTTGATCATAGGTATAATATATTATAATAGACTCTATAAAACATACTGGTGATGAGCTACCATTGCTGAAAACCGTCTAGGTAGGTATCACCGCAGCTCCTATTGCAGTTGACAAACACTACTCCACGATCATTACTGTGTTTCAGTTTGAAAGGAGTTGTAAGCTAGTTAAACTTATAGGTTAACGAGACAACTCCTTAGATCACAAGGCGACAAGCGCAATATGGTGCTGTATATTCCATCTTAACTAGCGCTACGTTATAGGCCCGAAAACAAAAACTTCATCCGAAAAAAAAAAAGCTACGTTATTGGCAAGCGTATCTATATTACTTACCATCAAGTGAACGCCTTGCTCTTAGCATCTTCGAATAAAAAAAAAACAGTGTGAGAGTTGATAGGTTAACTATTGATTTCTCTAATATTTAGAATGACTTATATTTACGTGAGTTATTTTTGATTAAAATATCAGATGTAAATGTACAATGCGAGGTCCTAAAAATGTTACAGATTGTTACTAACGTATGGATATACAAAAAATAAAGTCTGAAACAAAATTTCTGTTACGCGTAATATAGATACAAACGAAAATATTTAAAACAGTTTCATTGAATCGCTTATACATTCATACAAACTGAACAAGAAATATGTTTTGAAGTTACAGACCTTGGGATTTGTTATTCTCATGTCCGATGTGATTTATACTAAACTGAACTTTTCTATAAAAATGCAAAATTTTTGTATCGTTATTATACATTAATATCGCAACTAGCCACAATTAAATGATAAACACAAGCGTATGAGGACTCTATGAAGTACGATAAATTACAGGAATGTCGTCTCCTTTTTTACCTAGACCTCAGACAGGGCTCGCCTGCATCATGAATATGCAATGGGAATAGTGCTTTAAGGATCCATGTACAGATATTTGTTTCCAGCGACGTAAGCAGCGAGGGCTCAGGCTTCGAGGTTTTTAGCACCGCTTTTTATTAACTACCTATTTGTATTTACAGCTACATGGATACGTTCAACACTAAATTGATTCGATAAATGTTCCCGTAAAAGCCTTTGGACTGTTATTTGCTCTTAAGTTTCTGTTAGCTGATAGACAATCGATGCGTTTATTCACCAATAAACAGTTGGTAAAGGTCAATGAAAGCAGAGATTGCAGTGCTGGCCGGGTAATTAACACCAGCGGTCTGGACCTGGTGAAGTAGGAATGTATAGGTGGTAATATTCGTAAATAGATAAACTGAGTTATGCTGATGCTACTCATCATTTACTATTGATGATGTTCAGCGTTGTATTTAGGCTCCAAAGACGCGGATGTATACGGAAATTCAGTTCGTAGCTTTAAGTCACTACCGTCATCAGCCTGCAATTATGGAGGAATTGGGCCATCTTATATCATGCTGATCCAATCCAGAGCCTCGTTTGTTGATTGGTTGCACTAGATGAGGTTTGCTTAGATGTCATGAGTTCTGTAGGACCTCTTACACCCCTTTCTTAGATCAATTGTAATAAAGAGATTTGCTATATATATTTGTAAATCAAAAAGTATTGTTTTTAATAATCTATTAAATATTATCTAATATTGTATATTATATATGACTTTGTTGGTTAGCTTAAATGTATGAATGGGTCACTGACATTGTTTAAGTGAGATTAGCAAATTGAGATTATAATAGCAGGTGTGGACTTAGTACTTTTAGATCCCTTGGGGACTGGCAATCTGAAGGCTAGATACCACTAGATTGGGACAGCAGAATATCTCAGCAGCTTGTAAAGCTTTCAAATCACCCCTCTCCCCCATTAAGTAGTGGTTGTTGTTAATCAGGATTACTTAATCAGTTAGGTTTTATTGATATCTATATATAAATCCAATTTGTTGCCGCTGAATTGCTGATACTGGTTATTTCGAAGCTCCTCAAAAATTTTGTGGTTTGAATGGTAAGGTTCATGTCCTGAAACTAGAATTTAAAACATCGCCTGAATATCAGAAACTACAAAGCGGTGTTGTTTATTCATGTTACGGCAAGTATTTCAGTTAGATAGCCCTTCGGATAAGTAAATGAACGGTTAATTGTTTACTTAGAAGTGAGTCGGTTACAGTTCGGGTTCATTAGTTGCTCAATTTGAAGTTAACGAAATTGTGGAAAGGGAGGGGGGCTCATTTATAATTCTACCTCGTGGAAAGGCTTTAAGTGAAATAGGCTGTTTACTTTTAATCGGCCGCAAGGTGGCGGTTTCGATTTTACATGAATAAGTTAGAGTAACTTTTACTAGACGTAGAACCGTCTTGTAGCTTCCGTTTCAATGGTAACTATGTATGAGTGAATATTTTTTTCATACCACTAAGGTGACAAACAAGCATACGGCCTGCCTGATGGTAAGCAGTGCTTGTGGCTTATAGACGCCTGCAGCACCGGAGGCACTACTAGTGCATTAACGACCCCGGATGAACCTTATGACACCATTTTTAAAGAACTCCATTCTGTAACTCCTCGGGAAAACTTCGGCAGACCTATTCGTCGGTAGTATCTGTTTAAAGTGATTATAAAAAGATTAATTAATAATTAATCACTTCCTCAGACTAATTGATTGTATCTATTGAAAGCCTCCTACCGATTTTTGATATAGTCTGTCCCCTTAGTAGCTAGGAGTAATTGGATCCATACAGCAAAAGATCGTATTTTGTGGAATATTTTACAAAGACTTATGTCCAGCAGTGGATGGTTGAAATAATGATGATGATTAAAAGCTTGATGAGATATTTAATTTTAATATTATATTCTTTTGTTCTCTTCAAATTCGCCTCATCTTAAATTGAAAGTGGGTACGCCGTGTATGATAGGTATGCTTACGCAAAACATCAATCAAGCTCTCCCCCTTTCTTTGCCTAACACTTTTCATTTGACAGATTGGACTAAATTACTAAAGGTTTTTTTTATTTAATTTGAGGGCAATAGAGATTGTAGGAGTATACGGCAGAGTGTTTGCACTGTCGCCCCGCAGAGGTCTCACTCCAAGTAGTTTTTATTGGAAGTTTTATTTACACGAGCAGTCAAGCGGCCGGAGCCGCCCCCTTTTGTACACAGCGACAATAATATCGCTTATATTTGATTTGTCCTACCCTCCATATTGTATCTCTTCTTGTTATTGCTGTTCAAACCTTCCTTGATTTAATAGTTTCAGTTATATTTGCCACAAAGTAAAATAAATCTGATTAATTTTTCTTTAATACAGCCTGTGGTTATAATCATCAGGGGTTGTTTGAATGGTAGATGATAAGATGGTACAAGTATTAAATGAGGTAAAAAAAGGTACGAAAACCCTGAATAATAACATCGAGAAAAGCAGAAAATAAAACAAAATATTGTTTGAAAAACATAATCTTATATGATTATTACAGTAAGAGAAGAATTTAATATTCGGTAACTTTGACAAGTTCATACTTTAAATACTATTACTTATTACTGGTGGTAGGTTTTTGTTGCTACAGACCATGTAAGTAGGTACCACCGCAGCTCCTATTACTACCATCAATCAGTACTGTTCAAACATTACTGTTTGAAGGGTGCTGTATGCTAATGAATTTACTGGGGTAACGAGACTTAACGCCTTGTCTCAGTCGACAAGCGCTATATGTACGATTTCAACCGGTGCAATATGTTATGGGTAATTATGTCACTTATCATCAGGTGAACACCCTTATATCGACGCTATAAAAAAATTTTGTACGTTCACTTGACGGAATAATCGCGTTTCGTATAGTGAACACGTTGTGTTCGATTGTTAGTACAATTGACGACCGTTTTGTTTCCGATTTCATTGGGCGTGTGTACTGGGGGTTGGGTTGGGGTGTGGG